>RJWK010066120.1:0-11907 GCA_004363435.1 Platanista minor | reverse complement strand
TTGTATTTCTGCAGTGTCAGTTGTTACCTCTCCTTTTTCATTTCTAATTCTATTGATTTGAGTCTTCTCCCTTTTTTTCTTGATGAGTCTGGCTAATGGTTTATCAATTTTGTTTATCTTCTCAAAGAACCAGCTTTTACTTTTATTGATCTTTGCTATCGTTTCCTTCATTTCTTTTTCATTTATTTCTGATCTGATCCTTATGATTTCTTTCCTTCTGCTAACTTTGGGGTGTTTTTGTTCTTCTTGCTCTAATTGCTTTAGATGCAAGGTTACGTTGTTTATTCGAGATGTTTCCTGTTTCTTAAGGTAGGATTGTATTGCTATAAACTTCCCTCTTAGAACTGCTTTTGCTGCACCCCATAGGTTGTGGGTCATCGTGTCTGCATTGTCATTTGTTTCTAGGTATTTTTTGATTTCCTCTTTGATTTCTTCAGTGATCGCTTCGTTATTAAGTAGTGTATTGTTTAGCCTCCATCTGTTTGTAATTTTTACAGATCTTTTCCTGTAATTGATATGTAGTCTCATAGCGTTGTGTTCAGAAAAGATAATTGATACGATTTCAATTTTCTTAAATTTACCAAGGCTTGATTTGTGACCCAAGGTATGATCTATCCTGGAGAATGTTCCATGAGCACTTGAGAAAAATGTGTATTCTGTTGTTTTTGGATGGAATGTCCTATAAATATCAATTAAGTCCATCTTGTTTAATGTATCATTTATAGCTTGTGTTTCCTTATTTAGTTTCATTGTGGATGATCTGTCCATTGGTGAAAGTGGGGTGTTAAAGTCCCCTACTATGAATGTGTTACTGTCGATTTCCCCTTTTATGGCTATTAGTAGTTGCCTTATGTATTGAGGTGCTCCTTTGTTGGGTGCATAAATATTTACAATTGTTATATCTTCGTCTTGGATCGACCCCTTGATCATTATGTAGCGTCCTTCTTTGTCTCTTGTAATAGTCTTTATTTTAAAGTCTATTTTGTCTGATATGAGAATTGCTACTCCAGCTTTCTTTTGATTTCCATTTGCATGGAATATCTTTTTCCATCCCCTTACTTTCAGTCTGCATGTGTCTCTAGGTCTGAAGTGGGTCTCTTGTAGACAGCATATATATGGGTCTTGTTTTTGTATCCATTCAGCCAGTCTGTGTCTTTTGGTGGGAGCACTTAATCCATTTACATTTAAGGTGATTATCGATATGTATGTTCCTATTCCCATTTTCTTAATTGTTTTGGGTTTGTTATTGTAGGTCTTTTCCTTCTCTTGTGTCCCTTGCCTAGAGAAGTTCCTGTAGCATTTGTTGTAAAGCTGGTTTAGTGGTGCTGAACTCTCTCAGCTTTTGCTTGTCTGTAAAGGTTTTAATTTCTCCATCGAATCTGAATAAGATCCTTGCTGGGTAGAGTAATGTTAGTTGCAGGTGTTTCTCCTTCATCACTTTAAATATGTCCTGCCAGTCCCTTCTGGCTTGCAGAGTTTCTGCTGAATGATCAGATGTTAACCTTATGGGGATTCCCTTGTGTATTATTTGTTGTTTTTCCCTTGCTGCTTTTAATATGTTTTCTTTGTATTTAATTTTTGATAGTTTGATTAGTATGTGCCTTGGCGTGTCTCTCCTTGGATTCAATCTGTATGGGAATCTCTGTGCTTCCTGGACTTGATGAACTATTTCCTTTCCCGTATTAGGGAAGTTTTCAACTCTAATCTCTTCAAATATTTTCTCAGTCCCTTTTTCTCTTCTTCTTCTGGAACCCCTATAATTCGAATGTTGGTGCGTTTCATGTTGTCCCAGAGGTCTCTGAGACTGTCCTCCGTTCTTTTCATTCTGTTTTCCTTATTCTGCTCTGCACTAGTTATTTCCACTATTTTACCTTCCAGGTCACTTATCCGTTCTTCTGCCTCCGTTAATCTGCTATTGATCCCCTCTAGAGTATTTTTAATTTCATTTATTGTGCTGTACATTGTTGCTTGTTTCATCTTTATTTCTTCTAGGTCCTTGTTAATTCTATTTCCAAGGTTTTGGATCACGTTTACTATCGTTATTCTGAATTCTTTTTCAGATAGACTGCCTATTTCCTCTTCATTTGTTAGGTCTGGTGGGTTTTTATCTTGCTCCTTCATCTGCTGTGTGTTATTCTGTCTTCTCATTTTGCTTATCGTACTGTGTTTGGGCGTCTCCTTTTTGCAGGCTTCAGGTTCGTAGTGCTCATTGTTTTTGGTGTCTGTCCCCAGTGGCTAAAGTTGGTTCAGTGGCTTGTGTAGGCTTCCTGGTGGAGGGGACTAGTGCCTGTGTTCTGATGGATGAGGCTGGATCTTGTCTTTCTGGTGGGCAGGTCCACGTCAGGTCGTGTGTTTTGGGGTGTCTGTGGACTTATTATGATTTTAGGCGGCCTCTCTGCTAATGGGTGGGGTTGTGTTCCTGTCTTTCTAGTTGTTTTGCATAGGGTTTCCAGCACTGTCGCTTGCTGGTCTTTGAGTGAAGCTGGGTGCTGGTGTTGAGATGGAGATCTCTGGGAGACTTTCACCGTTTGATATTATGTGGGGTTGGGAGGTCTCTTGTAGACCGGTGTCCTGAAGTTGGCTCTCCCACCTCAGAGGCACAGCACTGACTCCTGGCTGCAGCACCAAGAGCCTTTCATCCACACGGCGCAGAATAAAAGGGAGAAAAAGTAGAAAGGAAGAAAGAAAGAAAGAAAGAAAGAGAGAGAGAGAGAGAGAGGGAGGGAGGGAGGGAGAGAGGGAGGAAGGAAGGAAGGAAGAAAGGAAGGGTAAAATAGAATAATGTTAGATAAAATAAAATAAGGTTATTAAATTTAAAAATTATTAAGATAAAAAATCTTTTTAAAAGTTAAAAAAAAAACCCAGACAAATAGAACCCTAGGACAAATGGTGAATGCAGAGCTATACAGCCAAAATCTCACACAGAAGAATACACATACACACTCATAAAAAGAGGAAAAGGGGAAAAAAAGCAAAAAAAATAAATCTTGCTCTCAAAGTCCACCTCCTCAACTTGGGATGATTCGTTGTCTATTCATGTATTCCACAGATGCAGGGTACACCAAGTTGCTTGTGGAGATTTAATCCGCTGCTCCTGAGGCTGCTGGGAGAGATTTCCCTTTCTCTTTGTTCGCACAGCTCTCGGGCCTCAGCTTTGGATTTGGCCCCACCTCTGCGTGTAGGTCGCCGGAGGGCGTCCGTTCTTCGCTCAGACAGGACCTGGTTAAAGGAGCCGCTGACTCGGGGGCTCTGGCTCACTCAGGCCGGGGGGAAGGAGGGGCACGGAGTGCGGGGCGAGCCTGCAGCGGCAGAGGCCGGCGGGACGTTGCACCAGCCTGAGGCGCGCTGTGCGTTCTCCCGGGGAAGCCGTCCCTAGATCACGGGACCCTGGCGTTGGCGGGCTGCACAGGCTCCGGAAGGGGAGATGTGGAGAGTGACCTGTGCTCACACACAGGCTTCTTGGTGGCGGCAGCAGCAGCCCTAGTGCCTCAGGCCCATCTCTGGGGTCCGCTCTGGAGCTCCTTTAAGCAGCGCTCTCACCAGGAAACAAAGAGGGAAGAAAAAGTCTCTTGCCTCTTCGCTAGGTCCAGACTTTTCCCGGACTCCCTGCCGGCTAGCCGTGGTGCACTAACCCCCTGCGGGCTGTGTTCACGCCGCCAACCCCAGTCCTCTCCCTGCGCTCCGACCGAAGCCCGAGCCTCAGCTCCCAGCCCCGCCCGCACTGGCGGGGGAGCAGACAAGCCTCTCGGGCTGGTGACTGCCGGGTTGGCGCAGATCCTCCGTGCGGGAATCTCTCCGCTTTGCCCTGCGCGCCCCTATTGCTGCGCTCTCCTCCGCGACAACAAAGCTTCGCCCCTCCGCCACCCGCAGTCTCCGCCCGCGATGGGGCTTCCTAGTGTGTGGAAAGCTTTCCTCCTTCACAGCTCCCTCCCAATGGTGCCGGTCCCATCCCTATCCTTCTGTCTCTGTTTTTAGTTTTGTTTTTTTTTTTTCCCTACCTAGGTACGTGGGGAGTTTCTTGCCTCTTGGGAGGTCTGAAGTCGTCTGCCAACGTTCAGTAGGTTTTCTGCAGGAGTTGTTCCACGTGTAGATGTATTTCTGGTGTATCTGTGGGGAGGAAGGTAATCTCCGCGTCTTACTCTGCCGCCATCTTGTCTCGAGACTCGGGTAGCAGTTTTTTAAAATAACAACCTTAATACAAAAGATTACACTCCAAAAGAAGAATTGCAGACCCAGTATGTGATGACAAATATTTATAGAAATTATCCCTTCCTCTATGTGATGTTCCTTACATTATACTGCTTAGCAGGATACCTATTCTGCCGACATCTGCAAAAGCTAATGCTGGAGATACCTCTAATGGAACAGGCATGCTAAATAGCTTTCTCGGTGATTTTGGTATTGAAAAGATAGCTGACAGATCTCCTGTGTTCTTTAGTCTACTACAGATCAGAATGGTCTGAATCTGAAATTCATAGCACACTAAAGTAGAGTAGGGATGTGAATAGGGGTGTTTCTATTGAAATGGAGCTGGAGGGAGGTGACAAAGACAATCCTTGACCAAACTTTAGACAGGTTCCTCTGTGCCCTCTTCTCAGCTAGGACTTTACCTTGGGCTTCCACATCCATCCCTGCTGAGTCCAATCCTAGAAAGAATCCTGCTAAGTTGGTTTAGAGAGAATCTTCCACCCTTGTTATCTCATCACCTTGGCCTGCCTTCAGTAAGAATCCTGTTAAGTCAATTTAGCAAAAATCCCCCTACCCTTGATGTCTCCTCTTAGTAATTCTTCATCCACTGATCCCGTCACCTTGCTCCTTGTCTATAAATTCCCACTTGTATTTGTAATTGAGCTCATTTCTGTACCGAATTATCTTTTTCCCTACTGCAATAGTTTCTGAATAAAATTGTTCTTTACCACTTTAACTAGTATCTAGCTCTGGTTCTCTTTAACAATTTCTTGGTGTTGTGACTCGGATCTGGATTGGAACCACCATCGGATCCTCAGACATGACGACCAGACCTCTCAGCATGCACCAAGGCCTTTTGTCTCCAGTCTGCTTGCTTATTTTGGTATCCAGTGGTGAATCTGATTCCAAGTCCCAGTGCTCCAGATAAATATCCATCCAAGCATGGTGAGAACAGATTGATTTTAAGAATCAAATATACTCTAGAAGTTGCATTAGAGTCTCAGGCAAATAAAAGCTAGTCCTAGGCCTCTCTGTCCATAAGCATAAAGACATCATTAGTCAAGAACATGGCATGTTCTTCAATTATTAAAAACCACGCCCCCTTCTCAAACTCTTGCTGATTATATGCTTAACCATTACACTCTAATACTATCCACTTTCTTTCTCCCTGGCAAAGTTTACTAGACATTCATTTGAGCTGCAGTGGCCCCTCTGGGGTTTCTGGGATATCCCCAAATTAATCCACCTGAAGGGAGCCCTAGAGTAAAAAGGTACAAAAATCTTGGATACAAAGTGGTCTGCTTATTTCTCTTGGTATGAAGAAGCTGACAAATGGCTAAATAATTCAAGCCTCCCTCAAACTACTGAAATTTCTACAGAAAAAGTTTTTCTGACCCAGTAAGCTGTCTGGACTCCCTTCCCCTTGGCACCCAAATATTTCCCTCCTAGTTCTCCTCTGAATCCTTCTTTTCCCCAGAATATCCTCCATCATTCACACCCCAGCCCTTCAACTCCCTGTAACCATGAAGTTCACAAGGCCCCCATGTTTTGCACATGAAGCCTAGGGACCTTGGTTTTGCTTTGAATTACATGCCATCACCCAGGGCTTCTCTGACTTCCGAAAGGAAAGGGAAAGATTTACTGAACAATTTAGAATTGTTGTAGGAACATGTTCTCCTGGATTCCCCAATTTATCTCAACTTATACACCTATTGGTTGGACCTGGAGATGCCGCCCTTTGTCTTAAAAAGCCAAAAGGCCCACCTTTAAAGACCTTCAGGGGTCTCAGACTACTCGATTCCCATTGGAAACTGAGGGAAGTAAAAGAAAAATTACTAGGGGGCATTCCACAACAAAGAGATAAAACTATGGCTATCACCATTGATTGAAGAGAACATGGAAAGGCACTCAGAGCTAGAAATGACTTCCCAAACAGCCTCTGACCACAAACTTCATAAATGGTGTTCAGACCAGAGCTCCATGACACATTATAGGAAAATATTAACTGGCAAAATGCAAACACATCTGAGGTCCAGACATTAGCCCAGCATTACGAACACAGTGTTTCTGAAAACAGAGAATAAATACACAATGCAACCTTATGGCCTTGCAATTAAAACAGTCAGAAAAACCTGAAAAATTTAATCTGTGGCAAGCGGGAAAATCACAGTTTCTCACTGATCAAGACACTTTCCAAAATTTTAAGGAAAAAAGACACTGGGTCTGGGATTGTCTAGACCTCAAGAGGAGGGGGAAGCTGGAGTCTTTTTCTCATCAGAGCATGATTGACTCTCCTCAGAGAAAGTAAGTGCCCACTGCCCTCAACTATCACTAAACTTGCAAGAGAAAAATAACCCTGCAAGTTGAAGGGCACCCCGCCAAGTTTCTCACTGATACAGGAGCAGCATGTTCCACTTTTAACATCCCTTCATTTTCTGTCCCCCTTCCTCAGAGTCCAAAACTTTAACAGTGATGGGTTTGATAATTTACCTCATGATTTCTTCTGTTGCAACCTCTTAGTATTTCTACAGGACCTTCTAAAGCTCAAAACAACTTCCTTCTCAGTTCTACCACCCAAGTAAATCTGTTACGGAGGGATCGTCTCATGAATTATGGTATCAAAATTTATAGTGCCTCTAAAAGACTCCTTCCTACAGGTCCTCAACTCCTCCCCTTCATGTGTATGTCCCCTAAGGGCTTTGTCCAACTTGCCTGAGTTTCTTTGCCCCCTTCAACCTAACACTTATTTGAGCGAAGATTTAAATCAACTGTTAGATAAAATTCCTTCTTATTTATGGGCAACAAATCCCACTAATATAGGACACATACAGGATGCAGAATCCCTCAAAGTGGAAATATATTCTTTCACACTCTTCCCCAGGATTCCTCAATATCATCTAAAACCAGGAGGACTTGAGAGGCTTTGCCCAAAATTCCAGACTTTATTAGACAAAAAACTTTGTCTTCACTTTTGCTCCGTGCAATTCTTCCATTTTGGCTATTAAGAAAACTAATGGGGGGCTTCCCTGGTGGCGCCGTGGTTGAGAGTCCGCCTGCCGATGCAGTGGACACGGGTTCGTGCCCCGGTCCGGGAAGATCCCACGTGCTGCGGAGCCCGCGCGTCCGCAGCCTGCGCTCCGCAACGGGAGAGGCCACGACAGTGAGAGGCCCGCGTACCGCAAAAACAAAAAACAAACAAACAAAAAAAGAAAACTAATGGGAAAGGATATCAGTTAGTTCGAGGTCTAACATCTGTCAATGAAATTGTCAGATTTAGATTTTCCTTGTTGCCTAATCCTGACACTGTCCTCTCTGCTATCCCTTACAGCACCGAATATTTCGCAGTCGTTGATTATGTTCAACAGTTTTTGTATTGCCTTTTTTCACATCCTAACGCTTACTGCCCCACTGGGGAAACCAGCAGTATACCTGGCCTCTGTTATGCCTCAAGAATTTACTGCGGCCTCTACCTTCTCTCGCATATACCCTAAATGTCAATTTGAAAGACTTAAAAAAAAAGTCCCAGAAGACTCCACAGTAAATCCAGTACATAAATGACTCCCTTATATGTTCTGACAGTTCTGACAGGTCCCTTCTGGACCCTGAATACCTTCTTAAGACGGTAGCAAGAATGGGTCACAAGATGCCTAGAGACAGAATTCACTCATGCTCTCTGTATGTCTGATATCTTGGTCATGACATCTCAGCCACAGGAAAAAGTCTCCGCAGACCAAGAATTTACCACCCAGCATTTTTTTTTCTCCCTGAAACAAAATGACATCTGAGAGATTTGGGGGGTCTTGTGGGACATTATAATGTGTAGATACCTAATTTTCCTATGATTGCTTCGCTTCTCTATGCTGTGACTAGGGAGTCATTCCCCAGACCCGATAATCTCGAATCTCCTATCCGAAGATGCTTGTGAGAGCCTTATGGGATCTCTGCTTTCACCTCCCACCCTTGGACTTCCCAGTTGCTCTCTGCCTTTTCCCTTGTTTGTTGATGAATGAGAGGGTCATGCCATTGTAGTATTATCCCAGAGGCCTAATGGATACCAGAGACCCATGGGGTATTATAGCTTGGCCTTAGACCCAGTAGCTGAGGCAGCCCTCTTGCCTGTGAGCTGTGGCCACAACTGCCAAAATTGTCCGTGCTACCTCTGATTTAGTATTAGGTCATCTGCTTGACGTAAGTGTTCCTCATGGTATATAAACCCAATTTCTTAATGAGTATACACAGTACTATTCCACATGTTGACTTACTATTTCTTCGTCTCTCTCATCACCATACATTCCTGTTGCAAACTTAACCTTGCCACCCTGTTTGCTTTACCCACTGACAGAACCTCCATGATTGCTTCACTAATACCAGATAATTATCTTATTGTAGGCTAGATTTATCAGAAAACTTCCCCCAAGTTGATCTCATTATTTATGTTCATGGTACCTCCCTCCAGAAGGAATATGGGACCTTCCAGGTTGGGTATGCCCTCAATGATCAACACAAATCTCTTGAATATAAAGCCCTGCTAAATGTTAAATCACCTCGGATGGCTGAATTAATTGATATCACTCAGACTTGCATAAAAGCAGAGGGAAAGAAGGTTAACATTTATACTGACAGCTGCTATGCCTTTAGGGTAGTTTATGATTTTGGTATGTTATGGAAACAAAGGATTCATGACAACAGCTGGTATCCCAGTCAAAAATAGACCCGAAGTAATAGAACTTTTAGAAGCCTTGTTATTACCCCAGCATATTGCTATGGTTAAAACTGAGGGGCATAGTATAAAAAACTTAGACAAGGCCCAGGAAAACAAATTGTCTGATAAATATGCTAAACTAGCAGCCTCTTCCCATACCACCTAAGATATTCAAGTGGCTTCCGACTTGGGACTATGCCCCTGGAGTCTGTTTCAAGGCCCTGCCTGGTGGAATTATTCACCTTTCCTTGAGGGAAACAAATTCTTTAGAATGACTCCCAAGGAAATAATAACAGATATCTGCATGACTCATATAACAGCTTCAGCCTCAAAAAGAACTGGATGGGAAAATTGGGATGTTCCGTCTACTTGGATAGGCTTTGGAAGCACCAAGATGGCCACTGGATGGCTCTTAAGTCTGCTGCCCAAGTCATTGTGTATAGCTTACATGATAGGACTCACCACAGAAAGGACAAAATGCTGGATATATTAGACAAACAATATTTTGGGCCATTTAGCTTTTATTTGAACCAAGTAGTTGCCACTTGCTTCGTATGACAGAAGCATAATCCTGGAAAAACTGTGTGTCCTTTGTGGAGCAAGGAAGGGAAGTAGATCTTCCCCCACCAGACCTTCCTTCATTTGCAAATAGATTACATCAAATTACGAAAAGCACAAGGCTACCCATGTATACTACTCTAATCTGCATGTTTTCTAAATAGTTGGAGGCTGTCCCCTGCCACAATACCTCAGCAACATCAGTTGCCAAAGTTTTCGTAGAATGAATCTTCCCCTCTACTATATCTAGTGACAGAAGATCACATTTCATTGACAGAATTATACAGGAAATTGAAAAGGCAACACGCATTGGTCAAAGTCTCCGCTGCTCTTACCATTCTCAGTAATCAGGCACCACAGAAAGAGCCAACAGTACCTCGAGACCAAACTAGCTAAAATATCTGAAGAATGGAACTTACTATGGCCATGAGAGCTTCCTCTTGCTCTTGTGACTCTCAGAATTTCACCCCTATCTATGCATAAACTGTCTCCTTTCTCAGCCATCATGGGAAGGCCCATGAGGATGCCTTATTCATTTTGGCCTGCAGAAGATTCCATCTTGACACAGTCTGTCATCCTTAGATACTCTCAAGGGTTAATAAAATATACTCAATCCTATATCAGCAAATGAAGGCTGCCTTCCCCTTAGAATTTCCTGATTATCCTTTACATGACTTACAAATAGGTGATCTGGTATTCTTGAAATGCCACCACTGGAAAACCCACCTTGAGCCCAGATGGAAGGGATCTTATTCCAGTGTACTCTGCTGAAACTCCTGTCAAATTATCCATTGTTCAACCTTGCATTCATGTTTCACAGTTAAAGAGATACAAGAGCTATTCAGACTGGAGAAGTATTCTAACCAAAGACCTGAAACTGAGGCTATATCAGGAGTTCCAGAAGCAGACAACAGCCAGAAGCAGACAGTCATCCCAAGAACCTCCGAATAAGTAGACTGATATCATAAGGTAGTCAGCTTCTGCCCACAACAAGACTCACCTGGATTTCCCTTCCGTATCCCCTGCTTCTTTTTCCTTGTCATTTGCCTAGAGACTCTCCTGCTCTTTCCAACTCTTTTGTCAAGATGTGTTTCTACCCACAATAACTTTTCTACCTTTAACATGACCTTTCCTCACCTTAAACTTCATTTTTCTGCCCCTAAATTTAAGATTTTCTGCTCCCCCCGCTACTCCTTCCCCTTTTCCTACCTCTCAGTAAGACTTTTTCATCCACAGAAACTTTGGCAACCCTGGGCCAAACTTCACTAAAGTGAGCATACTCCATTGTAACAGGCCTGCATATCCTTAACTCTTTTCTCGTTGAAAGGTGGGCCCTATGTTCCTTCTCTTCATTGTAACTAATAGAATGTGGCTGAAGTGATGCTGCCTAACTTCTGCGTCTAGGTCAGACAATGTCCTGTGTCTTCTACCTGGTTCTCTTGGGATATATACTCTATGGGAAACCAGTCATCATGTAGAAAATGCATCTACCTGAAGGATGAATACATATTAGACTATATGTAGGCATTTTTGTTGACAGTCCCAGGTGAGCTGGCAGCCAACGACCAGCATAAACTGCCATTCATGTTAGCCAGTCAAACCTTCACATAACTGTGGACGTGACCAACAAGGGATTGCAACCCTAATTATGAAAGAACCTCAATAATGAAAATGCACCAAAAATGCACCCCAAGCCTACACACTGAATGTAGTTAATGAGGAAAATCCCATTTGCTACTGAATATTTTTTAGTCTGCCAGTATCAGTATGTATAAGGCTTGCGTTATTACATTCTCAGAGCCAAAGTTATACAAAATTAAAGTCTTTATAAAATATTCTGCTGGCACTCTGGATTACTTGGTAATTCTAAGTAATTCACTCAGTATAAAAGGATTATCAGAGTTCAGGTCAGAAGAAACAATTTTCTTTCATATTTTGAATTCCTTTGACATACATGATTTGATATCATAGAATTCCTGATAAATGCATTCTTTCCCTAGGAAAATGTTTATTGAAAATTAATGAAGTAGGTCTATTTCATATTTCTTTTGAGAGTGTTTTTAAAATTAGCACTTGTATAAATACCCCAGAATAAAAGATAAAAGTTGCTTCTAATTTGAAACAAACACCTCACAGTATATTAGGGATATTAATTTAAAATGAACTCAACCATTAAGTATGAAACAAAATTATTGCTTTCTTTTTGTTTCTTCCATACAAATATTTTGTCGTACTTGCTTCTTTTATTCTCTTAAAAAGATACCAGGGCTTCCCTGGTGGCGCAGCGGTAGAGAGTCCGCCTGCCGATGCAGGGGACACGGGTTCGCGCCCCGGTCCGGGAAGATCCCACGTGCCGCGGAGCGGCTGGGCCCGTGAGCCATGGCCGCTGAGCCTGCGCGTCCGGAGCCTGTGCTCCGCAACGGGAGAGGCCACAGCAGTGAGAGGCCCGCGTACCGCAA
>RJWK010066119.1:0-11908 GCA_004363435.1 Platanista minor | reverse complement strand
GAGTGCAGGGATGGGTCTGGAGGTGGATGGCCTTCAGGTCCCTCCTCCAGCCTCTGCCAAAGCCATCTCTGTTAATGGCTGCCTTCCCCTTCACTCTCGGGGCTCCCCCCACGCCCTGCCATGCCATGCAGGGGGGTTTCTGCGTCCACGCTGCCCGTCCTTGCGGCGTCTCACTTCCCTGTGCCTTTTGCATGTTGGGAGAGGGTCTGGGTGTCACTGCCGCTCATGCTTAGAAACCACTGAAAGCCCCCAATAAAAAGCATCGTGGAGGAGCAGCTGTTTCTCATTTCTAAACCTATGTTGTCCATCTAGTTCTCGTTTCCAGAGTTTGGGGCCAGAGGGGTGGAGGTACGACGTTGAGGCTCAGTGAGTCTGACTCTCCTGACTCTCACCAATGTTTTGACCATTTCACTTCTGGTGAGAAGGAAGAGATGGCTGATGGCTGCTTAGGGGGCCCAAGGCTGGATCTGGGGAGGCCAGGTCTTCTGTTTTTTGGCTGCACCGCATGGCTTGAGGAATCTTAGTTCCCCAACCAGGGATCAAACCTGGGCCCAAGGCAGTGAAGCTCCAAGTCCTAACCACTGGACTGCCAGGGAATTCCCATGGCCAGGTTTTATCTGATAGGAAAGGATCGACAGGATGGATGTTAGAGCACATGCCCAGTACTTTAAGGCCCAGCTGTTGAAGAGGGTCATGTGACTTCCACACATGGTCCATGGGCGATAATTTAATTACCAGGCTTCAGCCAGCTGCAAAGGAGGCTGGGAAATGTAGTCTGTGATTGGGCAGTCTATTGCTAAGGAAGGAGAGAACAGATCCTGGTGGACAGCCAGCAGCTTCTGACATAAGGAAGCACTGAATGGGAAGAGGCCCAGGCAGACTGCTGGAGAGAACCACAGACTCAAAGACTCCACAGGCCCCACCTGCCTGTTCCACATGTGCAGAAACTGAGGCCTGGGATGCGCATGTGTCTGGTTTGGTCAGGATCCCACAACAAGTGAGCTAGAGCTAAGTGTCCTTTCCCTGGTCCCCTGCTGTCCGGGGATGTCACGGAGAGCAGCTCGGGTGTGGAAAAGAGTCAACATGCGTACGTTTACTCAGAATCCATCAGCTTCTGAGACTTCTACCAGGTGCCATGGAGGGTTGCAGAGATGGACAGGGTGTGCGGCTTTCAGTCTAGTTGGGAAGACAGACACCACCACCACCAGGACTGGTAATGGACGCCCCCCAGTGTTTACAATGCTAAGAAGGTCTATCCAACATTCACAGAAGGATGCCTGTTGGGGAGGACGGTAAGGGCTGCTGAAGGTCGAATCTCCTTCAGCTCATTGGCTACTCACTGCCAAAGTCACAGAATCATCTGCCCGGGCCATTCCAACGTTATCTCCAAAGACCTGTTTGGTCCTTCCCTAGCAACCTGGGCCCACCTTGCCTAAAACCCTTAGTTTTCTCATCTCTAAATGGAGCTAATAACAGCTGCCATCCTTTGAGTCCTAACCAGGTACTAGGAAATTCACATAAATTATTTCTAAGTCTGCAAAGCATAGCTTTTTATGTCTCACTGATGAGGAAACAGAGGCTCAGAGAGTTAGCACCCAAGGTACAAGTAGTAGATTGGATTTTTGGATTCCCTAATAGGGTTATACATCCACAACCCTTGCCATATGACTTTGTAGCACCTCCCACTGCGGGTGGAGTTTATTCCCTGACCCATCAGGGTACTGTCCATGTGACCAGCTTGGGCCAGTGGACTGTCAGTGGAAGGATGTGATGGGAGTAGAGGCTTTAAACGTACCATGTGGGTGCCTCAGTGTTCGTCACGAGAAGAGCAGGCCCCGTTTGGGGGTTATTACTGCAATAGCTGACTAATACAGTAGCAGAGCTGGGATGAAGCCAAAGCCCTTCCTGTTTTCTCTATGGCCTAGGCTGTTAGGAGCTACAGCTGAGATAATTCAGTAAGAATGTCAGGCAGCGGGCTTCCCTGGTGGCGCAGTGGTTGAGAGTCTGCCTGCCGATGCAGGGGACACGGGTTCGTGCCCCGGTCCGGGAAGATCCCACATGCCGCGGAGCGGCTGGGCCCGTGAGCCATGGCCGCTGGGCCTGCGCGTCCGGAGCCTGTGCTCCCCAACGGGAGAGGCCACAGCAGTGAGAGGCCCGCGTACCACAGAAAAATAAAAAAGAAAAAAAGAAAAATGTCAGGCAGCAGATTTAAAAATTCAGAACAAATGCTGCTAGTTGTTACTGATTTTAGTCAATGCTATATTTAAAAAATTATATTAAAGACACCAAGCCATTTCAGGTTATTGGGGACATGTAGAAGTTACAGTGCCCAGGCTTCTGAGAGAGACATTCACCAGGCAAAGTAAATCTCTTCAGTAAAAAGCAGTCCTCACAGGCACCCAATATTTTAAAGCTTAGGACTTATTTTCCTACCCATCATTACATGAAACCAGTCAAAGACCAATGACGTAGAAAGAATCATCCCCATTTCATAGATGAGTAACAAGCCCAGAGAGGTTAAGTGACTTGCCTAAGATCACACAGCTGAGGGAATGATAGGCAGGATTTGAATACAGTCTGCTTGCTCCAGTCCAAGGCTTCTAATAACTCAAGATAAGTCAGCTTCCGCTCCCACCTGTTCAGCCCTGCATCACTCCCCAGCAGCATGGGGGCCCATGGAAGAAACATGCTCAGGAAATGCAAATGGAAGGCAAGAAGCCATGAAAGGAGTGGAGCTGGGAAAGGGTGACAACAGCTTGCTCAGGCAGGGCCTGAATACCTTTGCTCCAGAAATTAAGATGTCAATCAGGGGTGGCTCCCAGGCTCCCCCACCTACTCACCCCCTAGGCACTCAGACACACCTTCGGGGAGCCATGCCCTGACAGAGAAGACAGGAGAAGTGATAAGTCTCCCAACCCAGTCCCTCACATACACAGCCTGGAAACCAGGGTCAGGCAGCCCTTAGCTTACCTGCAAGTGGACAGCACCTCGAACACCTACTTTACCTTGGCGCAAAGGACCCCACAGGTACACGGATGTCCTTTCCCCTCAGCTCTCTTGGAAAACACTTCTCTCACTCTCCCCCACCTCCTAGTTAGCCCTGAAACCAGACTACAGTCTCAGAGACTCCATTCATTCTAGAGGTCCTGGGACACAGCCTTCCACATTCGACTGTATGTTTTAACTATCTCTGAGTCAATCAAAATTAAAGCACTGACATGTATGGCGTTTCTTTTTCCTGATATATATATATATATATATTTTTTGGCTGCACCATGCGGCATGCGGGATCTTAGTTCCCCAACCAGGGATTGAACCCATGCCCCCTGCAGTGGAAGCGCGGGGTCTTAACCACTGGACCAGGGAAGTGCCTCTTTTTCCTGATTTTAAAGTAGTTATAGTATCGATGGCACATTAGGGTCTTACTGTGCACTTGAAAGACTTTTATATAGTGCCTCCCATAGACTAGGTCCTGTCCTAAGTAAGCCCTTTACAAGTATCAATTCATTTAATCTTCACAACAACTCTACAAGGTAGGTACTTCTATTATCCCCATTTTACAGATGAAGAAACTGAGGAACTTGTTCAAGGTCACACAGCCAGTGTGTATGGCAGAGGCAGAATAATCTCCTCCGTAATTTGCTTTTCTGAGAGTGTTATGTAAATCATCTCTGCCTGAGCTGGGACAATGTTAGGGTAGGGTAGGGGAACACTCTGCTTTTGATGCTTAGCACCCTGTTTGGATGTGCTCATTTCATTGCCTGTGCCCGGCTAGACTGAGGGCAGAACCGTGTCTCTGAATTAACACCGTGTCCAGCATACTGCCCCTCATCTAGCGGGGCAATGGATGTTGAATGAGGTGAGGCATTATCCCCACCTTACCCTTCACAAAGAGGCTCAGAGATTCTGACCTGACCGAGGGCACTGTAAGTTCTAGTCAGCGCGAACGCACAGTCTTTCTGCCACCAGATTCCGTGCTAAATACAACACTATTTGTTCTTTGTAGTGACTGCATTATATTCCTGGTGTGGTTACCATAATTTATTTAACCAGTTGGCAACAGTTAGATAAATCTTGACAACTTTGCACTCTCACAAATAGCTGCGATAAAATCTTTGTGTTTATCTTTGCCCACCTCTACGAGCATTCCCATAGCCTAAGTCCCTACACTGAGACTGTTAGGCCTGCACATTTTTTTGGTTTGTTTTTGTTTTTGGCTGTGCCACACGGCTGGTGGGATCTCAGTTCCCTGACCAGGGATTGAAGCCGGGCCACGGCAGTGAGAGCCTGTAATCCTAACACAGGCCACCAGGGAACTCCCGGGTCTGCACATTTTTTTTTTTTTTTTTTTTTTTGCTGTACGCGGGCATCTCACTGTTGTGGCCTCTCCCGTTGTGGAGTACAGGCTCCGGACGCGCAGGCTCAACAGCCATGGCTCAAGGGCTCAGCCGCTCCGCGGCGCGTGGGATCTTCCCGGACCGGGGCACGAACCCGTGTCCCCTGCATCGGCAGGCGGACTCTCAACCACTGCGCCACCAGGGAAGCCCCCGGGTCTGCACATTTTAAGTTTGGATACGACAAGGTTACCATCTAATCATGTGGGCCCAACTTACCATCTCCCCTCTCCCTAAGGTATGGGAGGACCTGTTTTCTACGCTGTGTTCAATTTTAAAACTCCCCAGAGACTGTATTAGGGGTTTCTGGGACAATTTCTGAAGGTGACGATACTGCACAGAGTTTCCCTTAACAGAATCTACCTTCTCCTTGATATCGAAATTGGTTTGATTTTGGAGACCTTTTTAAAAAGCCTTCTGTGGTTCATCTCTCTGGGAGCTAGGTCCAGCTCCCCATGTCCAGGAAGTCCCTATGAAGCCAAGCAATCAGGTCTAAACTGCATGAGGCTGTTGAGGCAGAGAAAAGCAGGGGTATGATAAAGTGCACCCAGAGGTCAGCTACCCGATCACTCACCGGGAAGCCAGCTGCCACCTCAGCTGAGCGGGCGTTTCTTTTCACGCTGTTTCCTTAAATAAAAGTCATAACCAGCTTGGGAAGAACTTTTCATCAAGTGGAGCAAAGAAAAAGGGCAGAAGAGTTGATGAGGTTAACCAGTCTATGCCCATCATTTATCAGATAAGGAAGTTGAGACCCAGAGATGTTGAGTGACTCGGTCAAGGTCACACAGAAGAGCAGAAAAAGCAGTGGTGGAAGCCAGCTCAAAGCCGGGTGTTCGCACTTCTAGCTGAGTGCTCTTTATAATATAGCAGGGCGCATCCAGGACCTCCATTGACAGTCCTTTCGGCCTGCCTTTCTTCAATATCTGTTGCTCTTGAACATGAGGGTCAAGTTAGGTTTCTTGAGAAGGGATCTCTGGATGAAACTCATGGCAGCTCATCTCCGTGCCTTTGTGCGTGCTGTTCTCACGTCCTTGGAGTCCGTTCTCTGCCTAACTGCTTGAACTCCTTCTCATCCTTCAAGACCCAAAAGAACTATGTTCTGCCAAAATATCCCATGATTCCCCAGGGCACCTGGTTGTCCCCTGCTCTGTGTTCCCAGGCTCTGACCTCGGCCAGCACTCGGAACACTCTGTGGTGGTTGTTGACTCCTTATGCATCTTCTCCAGGAGTGAAAAATTCCTCAAACGCACAGAGGTAGCAAAATCAAACTTTGCAACCCCACGCACACCTTAAGCTCTGAAGGGATGGATTTTGGACCACAAGCTCCAGGAGGGAGGGAGTTCATTATCCTGTCCTAGCTCCTGGCTCACAGGATAAACTCAGAAGGGTTTGGTGCTGCTGACGGAATCTGAACAGGGATGTTCTGCCAAACGAGGAGCTTCAAATTCCGGAGCCATTGGGCTTTTGACAGACACTACCTGGAGGGGCCAAGCAGGTCAGGCTGACGAAGGAGCGGGCGCTAAAAGGTACAAAGAGTCCTCACATGCGTATAGCCCTCCAGGGCATTTTCACAGATGATCTAATTTGAGTGAACTTTGTAACTGCTCTTGTGTAACCTTCCTCTTACTGCCAAGAAAACTGCTCCCAAATCTGGCTGATCCAGACCTCAGGACTCTGAGACACAGATGTGGCACAGAGGGATGGAGTAAATCAGGCTGAGAAATACATGACAACATATCCTTAGGTTACAGGATTGAGGAGAAAAAAAATAAGAGTGACTACAGCCTTGAAATTCCCCTATACACAACGAGTAGCTCCAGTAAGAATTACTCCCCTTTCATAAAATGGGCTGAGCTCTCCTGGTTCTGGAATGGAGGGTTTTGGAAAAGAACACACAAAACGCAGGAATGTGGGATTTCATTATCTCTAGTTTAATTTGCCTGTTTACACACACGATCTGTGTGTGTACGTAACAGTGGTAAGAGCCATTCTCTAAATACAATCTGGTATTCAGACTATGACAGATGCATGTGGAAAATGAGGCGCCAGTGAATGAACCTCAACATGGAGAGACAAACCAAGCACGGTGGTATTCTGTGATCACAGATGCCCTCAAAAGCCTCTTGTCGAGCACGTGGGGAATAGACACTTTTCAAGAGACAATACAAGGCTGCTTCAACAGGACACCCAGACCCCAAATGGTACTCCAAAGGCCATATTAGTTTCCCTGCCTTCTCCAGAGGAGCCATAAAGTTCTAAAGGGTTAATCAAGAAAGAGGAGGGCTTCCCTGGTGGCGCAGTGGTTGAGAGTCCGCCTGCCGATGCAGGGGACACGGGTTCGTGCCCCGGTCCGGGAGGATCCCACATGCCGCGGAGCGGCTGGGCCCGTGAGCCATGGCCGCTGAGCCTGCGCATCCGGAGCCTGTGCTCTGCAATGGGAGAGGCCATAGCAGTGAGAGGCCCACGTACCGCAAAAAAAAAAAAAAGAAAGAGGAGGCAGGAGGATTATCCCCTGCTATGCACACGTGCTGGGCATTTTACATACATATTCCCTTCATCCTGACAGTACCACCTCCATTTTACAGATGGAGAAGTTGAGGCTTGACCAGGGTCAGACACGATTTGGACCCACATCTCACATTTGCCTAAACTTTCAGCCTTGCCATGCTGTCTCACACAGGGATTGAGAGCATGTTCCCTAGAGACAGGCAAAGGCGCTAAGACTGAACAGGAAGGGGCAGAAGACTCATCAATATACAGGATTCGGTAATGGACGCTTTCCACGGAGTCAATGTCAAGGCTGAGCCTGAATCAGACCTGCAGGGGAGAAATGTCTGGACATTTAAGTGGGACAAGTGAACTTCTGGCGTCACCTTGTGCCTGTTGCCTTTTGGTGCTGAACATGAAATGTAGGCGAGATGTCAATCCCTTCAGCAAGCCCCTGCCACCTATCCCAGCCGCACCTCCACCACCCCCGTTTTCAGATGTAAGCTCCAGGGGGCAAAACAATTCTCCCGGGGCCCATCAGACCTTGCCAATGCTCCCAAAGCACCATGGTGACACCTTCGAAATCTCACTGTCAGGTGCTTCTGCCACCTTTGGGTACAATGTATCACACCCCACATTTTGATCGATATAGGTTAACCTGTGGCCAGATGAGATACGAACTACATATTTTAAGTACATATTTATACGCAATACATTTTACACTGAAGATTTTCCAGACCTCAAACTCCTACCAACCAAAGCTTGAGTTAAGCCAGGCAAGTGCAGTGCTTATCAGTTAATGCTATTACCAGGCTTGACTGGGGGGGGGAGGGGCGTTAAAGAAGCTTCCAGGATGATTATCCAAAATGCTAGGGGCTTGGTTTGAAAGGCTTAAGGAGGCACCCTGAGAGAGGGAAGGGGTATCTTATCACAGAGCGGTAACTGTGCCTTTGTGGGGCAGAGGGGACAGGGCATCTCACCATTCCCAGCACTCCCAAGGTGAGGGCCACACAAGGACAAGGCTGGAAATTAAGAAGTGCTGTCAAGGGGAAATAAAAGGTTGAGTTCAAGGGCAGATGAACAGGCCCGTTTGGTCTGGTTTTGGTGGTGGTCCAAGTAAGAGGAGGGTTGGCCAAAGTCAAGCCACCATTTATCAGGGACATTTTTGCAAACAGGTTGGCTTCTTGCCATCAGAAGCAAGGGAAGATATTTTCGTCCCCTTCTGACTTATCATAACCTTGTCCAAAAGGGTAAAAGTGCCTTGGGCCACAGCAATGAACAGAGGCTTATTATCACACAACTCTGAAGCACCAATCAGTCTACACCACTGATGTGTGGTCAGGGGAAGTTCAGTGCAAATATGCATTTTGCAAAATGACCCTGACTCAGCTTAAAATTCAACAGGTTATTAAAACGTCTGCTTTCCGGTTTTATTCTTAACAGAGAAAAGAGTCCCGTGAGCTTAAATTTAATACCGTAAGCCAAGAGTGTTCTAAAAAACCCTCAAAGCAATCTACACATGTGCCAAAAGTGCAGAGTCGTGAGTTCTTTTCGGGAGTTCTGTCAACAAAGAACAAATGCCACGATTGTTATCAAAAACTATAAAGCATTCACTCACAATAGAAGGGGGGGGGAAGTAACCTTATTGCTCCAAAAACCAATATATAATAGATAACACGGACAGAAAATTATCAATGTTTGTTACCTAAAAATCATCCAATACTCTGTCGCAGAGGCACTCCAGTTTAACTGTTTTGGTAGCTAATCACAAGCCACTTGTAATATTTGACATTCCACGGACAAAGTAAATACTACAAGCAGAATGTGTCTTTCAGGCAGTTGGTGGTTTTATAAAGAACCCTGCTGGAAATAAATGCTTCTGCAAAACTGACCAGAGGGAATTACTGTTAAATAACAGCATTAACAGCCATTGACACAGAAGACAAGGAAGAATCAGGGAACATCTGATGGCAGCAGAAGAGAGTCCTGAGGCCCCGGCCCCACTTCGGCCACACAACAGAGGCTTTCCCCGATCCCGCCCTCTCGCTGAGCCTGAGCTTGGCCCTCTAGGGCCAAGAGGGATGTTCCAGATTAAGATCAAGTCCTGCCAGGGACGCAAAGTGCCTGACTGGGAGTGGCAGTGCTTGTGACACAGGGCGATGCCACCAGGGACAGTCTGGGGCCTGACCTCGCTCACCCCCAAGACTCCACCACACCCCCACCCCACACACTGCCCGGTAAGCTTCCTCCCGGAAGCGGGATCAATAATTTAGTCGATGACTAAGAAAAATAAGTGGAAAATCTATTAGCCACTGTCCTGCTGCCATCCCTTTTGCTTCTCTTTTATTTCTTGTAACTGTCTTGCTTCAGATTCAAAATAGAGCTCTGGGGAGGAAGTCCTGGAGAGAAAGATTTCAGATACCAACACCTGTACGTCCCGTACCAGCCCAGCAGACCAAACAGGGTGCCAAACACTTTCTGGGACAAGTTGTGAAAGTAAACGGCTGTGCACAGAAACATCCACACCCAGATGAAGGTCAGGAAGCCCAGGGCGACCCCCAGGGTGGTGATGGCCGCGTGAAGCCAGTGGCTTCGGTCCGTCCTCACCTCGTGCAGCACAGCCATCTCCTCCACAATCATGAGGGCACAGAAGGTCAGCAGGAAGGAGTGGCCTGAGATGTCAAAGCCATGCCAAAAGCCTCCTTCCCTATGGCACTGCTGCTTACTCTGGTGCTCCTTTCTCACCCCCTCCAGGGCTGGCGACTGGTAGCAGCTGCCTGTGTAGTGCTCGATGTTGGCGAAGACGGCTGTGCCCACGTACCAGATGGCCGTGCCCACAAGCAGTGTGCTCAGTCGCCGCAGGACCAGGCCAGCCTTGCCCGTCAGGTGGTAATTGGTGAGGGTGATGAAAGGCAGGAGGAGCCAGAAGGTCCAGGCCCAGGCCACTTTGACAAAATACCTGGCAGAGGAAGAAAGTGGAAGTGAAGAGTGGGGACATGGCAGAGAGGGAACAATGTCATGACTCATGACTCTGGACTCTAGAGGGAGGGAAAAAGGAGAAATAGGTGATAAAAGCTATAGACAACAACTTCACTCACTAAGTACTTTAAGTGTATTAACTATTGAATCCTTACACAACTCTATGAGGTAGGTACTGCTCTCATCCCTATCTTACAGAGAAGAAAACAGAGGCACAGAGAAGCATCATGCCCAAAGCAGAGTTCATCAGTGGTGGAGCCGGGATTTAAACCCAGGTTCTGTGATCTTAAGCATTATGTTATTTGCTGAGGAAAGTAATTACAGAGCTTTCACATACATCCACTTTCCCATAGAATACTCACAGTTACCTCAGGAGGAAGGTGTCATTAGCCCCATATTATAGATAAGGAATAGTTCAGTAACTTGCCAGGATCACACTCACATGACCAGCAAGCCCAGTTTAAACCAAGGTTTGGCCAGCCCCAAAGCCCATGCTTTTTCTACACCAAGGCTTTCTCCTACGTGGTAGAAATGATCAGACAGAGCTTGACTTCACGCTAGAAGACCCAGGTTCAAATCCTGACTCTGACTTATTACCACACCTCCAGGCTTCCGTTTCCTCAACTGTTAAATAGAACTGAGGGGACCCAATGATTTTTAAATCCAGAGCCAATGATTCACTAGTTCCCTTTCAATAATAAACTAGCACAGAGGTGTGGAGCAAAACACCAGAATCCATAGCAACTCGCAAAAGACAGGGACTTGTCTGCCAGGCTCTTCGGCTCCCAGCTCACTCAGGCCAGATCAAGCAGCAGCTGTCTTGTCTGCCTCCCCTGCCCTCATCAAAGGTGGCTGAGCTGGGGACCAGGTGCAGTAAACACATATGAAAGAGGCTTGGGGCCATGACCACTCTCATAATCTATTCTCAGCCCAGCCTCCATGGGCGGGTGAGGAAGGAAGGTGTGCAAAGGACAGAAGGACACTTCCTGGGTTCCAAAGGTTCTTCAGACACTACCCAAGGGCCTGTTGCTAAAATCTTCCCTGGGACTGATATGCGAGGATGTGGCCACAGCCAAGACCTGTCAGGTATTTGATGAAACTGCTGGAGAGAGAAACCAGGGTTTTAAGCAGATAACCAAAGTTGGACTGACTTTTGGGAGATGCTGCAGACACTGTACCTCCCAAGGAGAGTCGAAGCTCATGTCAGGGGAGGAGTTTTATCTTTCAGAGCTTCCCTTTACTATTGCAACGGTGTTTGTGTCGATAAACTTAAAAAAAAAAAAAAAAAAGGAGGGGGTGGGTGGACTTAAGGAGAAGTCTCAAAAAGCCCGGCTGGGATGGTGTTCCTAGGTCACTGCCATGAACTTTGAGTGGCTGAGAAAATCCAAGCAGATCCAGGGGAAATGTCACAGACTGGAGGGCTCCACTCCGGGGCGACTGTCTTGGAACGGGGGTTGGCATGGGCTAGGACAGGCTCTCAAAGGTGGGGGGCGGGGGGTGCTGGCGAAAGAAGGCAGGTCTGCTTGCCCCACCCAGGTGTGATGGGATTCTGTCACCAGCTGGGGGGTATCAGATTTAGGGCGGAGGCGCAGGGTCTGACACTGGCAGGCAGGAGGGAGGTGGCGTCTCCCCCAGGGCAGGGGCCAACTCCTAACCCCAAAGGGAGGCAGGGGGAGCAGGAACACAGGCCGGTTCACCCCCCACTTCCCACCCCCCACCCCTACACACACACAGACACACACAGCACCCTGCCCGTCACCCCTGCCCAGTCAAGCTCAGACTGTCTGGTTTGGGTGTGCAAACGCGACTTGCTAGTGACACTAGCTATTCCGGAGTCCCTCCATCGCAACACGCGTGCAGACGCTGCTGTCACGAAGGGGGGACAGACGCTGCTGTCTAATGACTCGTCCAGTAGGGCAGCTAACCCCCGGCTCTCTGGGCAAGGCAACAGCTACAGCGGGGACAGGAGAGGACCCGGGGCGCACTCACACGTTGAGGACGTTGCGCTTGTTGCTGAGATAGCTCTCGGGCAGCGGGGAAAGCTCCTT
>RJWK010066118.1:0-11908 GCA_004363435.1 Platanista minor | reverse complement strand
TTTTTTGGCGGTACGCGGGCCTCTCACTGTTGCGGCCTCTCCCGTTGCGGAGCACAGGCTCCAGACGCGCCGGCTCAGCGGCCGTGGCTCACGGGCCCAGCCGCTCCGCGGCATGTGGGATCCTCCCGGACCGGGGCACGAACCCATGTCCCCTGCATTGGCAGGCGGACTCTCAACCACTGCACCACCAGGGAAGCCCCCTAAATCTTTTTTAAAAGTCCAGTTTTCTTAAGAAATCTCAAGAAACTCTCAAAAGAGAATTTTAATTATTCTAAATAAAAAATAAATACAAATATGTGGCATATAATTAATTTAGACAAGGCTAACAATTTTGTAAAGTCAGGCATACAAGAATACTGAATCCAGCTTCTGATTGGTTAGAACTCATTAGAGATCACTGTCCTCCCAAGCCTAGTTCTTCTACCCTGATCTATCACAGCCCTTGTAACACAGGCCCGATGCTCTTTTTCAAACTGGGCTATTGTTTGGTCTTTTGAAAGTGTCTCACTTTTTCTTTCTGTCCTTCCTTTCATATCTCCATATCCCACCCCCCAATCCCCTATAGAAATCCCACCCGTTAACAGCTGGAAGAAAACCACCTTAACATGCCATATAATAAGGCTTCATGGGATGTTCATGGCACTAGTGGTAGAATCTGTAGGATGAAAATTGCCAACAATGTTATTGTGATAATTTAAGTGTGGTTTGACACTATCTAGAGCTCTCAGAGCTGCCACGAGGGCTGTCCCTATACACATTCAGGCCTCATAAAAGCCTTCCTCTACAGACAGGGACAAGCTCTTGGGCTATACTTTGTAGCTGCCACTGCTGGGTCCTGTACTTGTAAGTCTCTCTCTCTCCCAATAGGGAGAGGATGCCCCAGTGCCTGGGACCAGCTCCCATCCGGAGAGCACCGGACAACCCCTGGACAAGTGCTGGATGGAAGAGAACGTGCAGGGCTCAATGGCTTAAGATCTCCCCCTCCCTGGCTTCCTGCTTTGGGTCAAAGGGTGGTGGGAGGCAGCCACAGAGGAACTAGACATGTTTAATCTGAAAGTGATTCTGCATGCCTTGTCATTAGACACAAGGTACACTGAAAGAACCCAAGGCAGACCTATAACCAGTCACAACCCGAGGACCTGAGCAATTGTTAACATGTCATCTCTTTAGGTCCCTTAACAGATGCATCTCCACTGTGAAGCCCCCCTATTCACGAGGGACACCCACCTCCACTAGGCTTCTCCAGCAGTTAGGTTACTCCACCAGCCTCACCCAGTGTTACAGCCTGAGAGAACCCTGAGGATGGCTCCAAGGAATATGTAGGAACCCTCCTACATATTCCTGTGTGCGCCACAGCCCTTAGCACACAGTAGGTGCTTAATAATGAATCACTTCAATGATGAACCACCCGGGAAACAGAGGAAAGCTGCGGAGTGGAGAATGGTGCCTTGAGCTCCCCGGTTAAGACTGCGTCTCATCAGTCCCTTCCCTGGCCCTCATTTTCATGGCAGTAACTCACCATTTTAATTCACCAGTGTTTTGTAGTAAGCCTCCTTAACCGTAGTGAAATAAAGGCGTACATAAAATAATCCCAGTTGAGGCTATGTGTGTGCGTTTGGGGGAGAGGAGTGTGCCCCCAGCAAAGGCTTCCTCTCCAGTTGGGAGAGCCCTGTTGGCAGACCCCAGGGTGGCGCCCAGAGGGTCCTGAGCAGCACAGAAGATGGCACCATCCATGGCTTTACTCTCATGCCTGAGGGCTCTTTTGTGTTCTATTTCTGCTTGAATTATGTACCCATCCACGAATCCATTGAAAATGTGTTGAGCGCTTATATCTGCCTGACCCTGGGGACAAAATGGTGAGCCAAGCGGTCCAGCTCTACCCTCATGAAGGTTCCAGTTTCTCGCAGAAGAACTGCAGAAGAAACCCAGTAGCCAACCGGCTTAAACCCCAGGCTAAAAGAACGGAAATAAACACAACCTCGAAACGAATTATGTAACAGATTCTCCTTAAGCATGCCGCTCCCTCATGCCCCCTGCTGCCCCCATCTTGCACGGAGGCCCCAGGCCAGCGCCTTCCGTGCCTGCTCCGGCCACAAACCTAGCTCTGCGGGTGGCCAGACGCACGCCTTTCCGGCTGCCGGGAGCATCTGAGCTGGAGACTCCCTGGCTCCAGGCTGCGGAAAGGAAATGCAACTGGAACACACAGTCTAACGGCGAATCTGGAGTGGACAGGGTTTCGTCAGAGGGAAAGGGGTCTCCATGTCCAGGGTTCCAGGACGTGGAGGCTGCAGGTAGTCGGGCGCTGGCGCAGAGAGGGTGGTGAAAGGCAGAAGGGTGAAAAGGGCAGGAGGAAGCCGACCAGATGTTTATTGCTGTTCACGGGGATGGAAAGTTTCCTGTGTCTTCTAGTGAGCCCTTTTCTCTGCTTTTAGGAAAAAAACTCTATTTCATGAAAGGATGCAGTTTTGTAAAATCAGCTGTGAAAACTCAAGGGTATGCATGGGTTTGCTTCACTGAAGGCCTTTATTTAATGGAAATATAGGAAGCTAGCTCATTTCCTAGAGCAGTGATTCCTTGAAGAAGTGACTGGAGTCTTTCATGTATTCTGGGCAATTAGTGGGCCCTTGGGTGGACTAGGCTTAGGCGAGAAGATGGAAAACCTTGGAATCTGGAGACGTCGGTTTTCTTTCTGGTTCTGCCACTCATTGGCTGTGTGACCTTGGGCAAGTCCCTCTCCTTTCTCATCTGTAAGTGCCCTGGTGGCTCGAGTGTTCCATGAGGGCTTTGAGAGGGAGACACTAAGAGCGGGCAGCAGACAGAGCTCAGGCAGTGAGGTGTAAGTAGGGGTCGTGATGACGGGTCAGGGGAGGAAGGCAGAATGTGAGGGCCTGGTCAGTCCTTATCATATCCGGCTCCAGGGGGAAGACGGGATAGTGAACCACAGTGATAGAGAAAAGGTCAATGAACCCAGCAGCCACATTTCTTTCCCTAAGCACAGTGGCATTTGCCAGGAACCAGGAAGAACGTTGAGAATGATTGCTTTTGCCTGGCAGTCAAAAACTGGGTTGGACCAAGCAAAAATGCCAGGGATTGTTAAACTTTTCACCCCTGAATGGCACCCACACAGCTCAACAGTGACTGGCCTGCAGCTTAGGGGAGATAAAGCAAAAGAGAGGGATAAAGTGTGGGTGAAAAAGATAAAAATTCACTAAAGGGCATTGGGAACTGACTGGAAAAGCCCCGGGAAATACAGATTGTGTGCTCCTGGATTATCCGAGGCAGTGCTGTATCACAAAAAGGAAATCAATTCAAGGGAAGTCAGAAGAGCTGATTTCTAGTCCTATGTTCTTCCTTTACAAGCAGAGTTATGCTGAGCAAACTGAAGGCAGTAAAATTTCTTACATTTCTCTTTATCCAGAACTCGTTTCCTCCATGGAGTCGGCAGCCCAGGAAACAGAAAGAGAACATTCTTAAGAGTAAAGCCAAACAGATTTGAATCGGTTCTTGCTGACTATAAGATATTAAAAAAAATCATTTTGGTAATGTTTATTATCTGATTCAGGAACTGAGAATACTACCCTTTAGTCAGCAGTCAACAGACAGCCACTTGTAAATGTCTCAAGTTCAAGTCTAACTTTAGAACCAATCAAATAAGAATAGAATCTTTAGAGCAAAACGTATTTTCTCAATCTCGAGCAGAGTCTGCCAGGGCACATCTGAAATATTATATTTACTTCAAAAATACTGAAGATGTTATTGGTATTAGACAACATCAATTGCTTAAATGAAAATGTTATTTTAAAAGTTACCTATGAGGCAGCTGCACACGTTCTGATTTGCGTGGACCTCTTCTTGGCATATTTGGTGGGTTTTTTTTTTTCTCTTTAGATTTATTAATATAAAGCAGGGATTATTATTAACCTAGGGTCCAGAAAGCTCATGAATTTGGATGGAAAAAATTACTTTTACTTTATTTTTACCACTTTTGAAGTAAAATTTGGGTTTAACATTTCCTTCCATATGGATCTAGCCATAAATCCAAAGTTGTGTTAGCAGTACCTGTGACTTTGTCACCGCCAATAGAGATCACAGACATTTTTTTTTTGCGGTACGCGGGCCTCTCACTGCTGTAGCCTCTCCCGTTGAGGAGCACAGGCTCTGGACGCACAGGCTCAGCGGCCATGGCTCACGGGCCCAGCCACTCCACGGCATGTGGGATCTTCCCGGACCGGGGCACGAACCCGTGTCCCCTGCACCGGCAGGCGGACTCTCAACCACTGCGCCACCAGGGAAGCCCGATCACAGACATTTTACATTTCATTACAGTTGTTGCAGTTAGCATGCAATAGTATTTATGCGCAAAACTACTTTGAAATTAGATACCCCCCCTGCTAGACCTTGTTTTTAAGATGTTAATAAAAAGGACATGTATATTTCAATTAAAAAATTTTTTGATAGTAGTATTTCAATATGTTTCCTTTGAAATCCTATATATTTTATACATTTAAAAACATCTTCCTGAGGAAGCTCCCACGGATTTCATCAGTGAGATCAATGGCATTTGCATGCACGCGCACACACATGGTGAGAACTAGTCTAGAGGCTAGTACTGACATTGGTGCCTGAGATGCAAGACTAGAATCAGAACGTCCTCCCAAAGATATACCCACATTTGTTTTAAAGGGAGGGACAGGGGAAGAATTCTGCTTCTAACTGCTTTTAAAGCATTGCTGCTCCCTTAAGCCTGGCGGCATGCTGCCCTTGTATCCTGCCTGGCTGTTATTCATCTCTGTCACTGCTACAGGGACAAAGGGACTGTGTCTTAGGGATGGCTGTATCCCTGCTTTCTAGAACAGTGTCTGACACAGAGCAGGTTCTCAATAAAGTTTGCAGAGTAATGGAAATGGGAACTAGAAATAAATCCTTGTTGAAACTGACACACAAGTAGTCATGCTGGATGAGGTGGGTATGTGTGAGTGTATGTGGGAAAACAGGGTGGGGATATAGGGACTGTTATGGGGATGTGGGGTGCATAAAGTGGGACATTCTTTTTTAAAAGAAATTCAAAACAGACTTCTGGAAGGTCATTTTCTAAGACTCTTGCTGGCAGTGTGAAAACAGCCCCCCCCCACCCCCCTCTTGTGCACGGCCTCACCCAGCCTCACGTGGCCGCATCATCCTCCCCCCACACAGGGCTGCCTCCCCCAGCATATATAAACCTCTGTGCAGCCAGGGCAGGAATCAGCCGGGCCACCCAGCCAGACACCTCACAGCTCAGGGGAGAGTTCCAGAGGGAGCCTCGTCCAGCCGCTGCTCTGAGGGCTTCTGTGCACGTTGCTGCTACTGCAGGCCCGAGATGCCAGCTGTCCAGCTGCTGCTGCTGCTGGCCTGCCTGGTATGGGGTGTGGGTGCCAGGACAGCCCAGTTCCGGAAGGCCAACGACCGCAGTGGCCGATGCCAGTACACCTTCAGCGTGGCCAGCCCCAATGAGTCCAGCTGCCCCGAGCAGGGCCAGGCCATGTCGGCCATCCAGGACCTGCAGAGAGACAGCAGCGAACAGCGTGCGGCCCTGGAGTCCACCAAAGCCCGGCTCAGTTCCCTGGAGGCCCTCCTCCACCGCCTGACCTTGGGCCAGTCTGCCGCGCCCTGGGACACCCAGGAGGGGCTGCAGAGGGAGCTGGAGTTAGCCTACAGCAACCTCGTCCGTGACAAGTCAGCTCTGGAGGAGGAGAAGAGACGCCTGGAGCCAGAGAACGGGGATCTGGCCAGGAGGTTGGAAAGTAGTAGCGAGGAGGTAGCGAGCTTGAGGAGGGGCCAGTGTCCCCAGGCCCGCAGCACCTCTGAGGACGTGCCACCAGGCTCCAAGGAAGGTAACACCGTGGGGTGAATGTGGCACGGTTCACGGACCAGGCCTGTCCTTCCTGCCCTCTCCTTTCTCCTGGAGACCACGCATCTAGCGTGAGTCAGACAAATTAAGGAGGGCAAAGCAATCACTTTCACATGTTGCTAGTGAGTTAGCTCCCAAGAGTTCTGTTGAGGTTCATGGTTCTGAGTTCTGTTTTTTTTAGTTTATGTTTTGGCTGCGTTGGGTTTTCTTTGATGCGTGCGGGTTTTTCTCTAGTTGCGGCGAGTGGGGGCTACTCTTCGTTGTGGTGCGCGGGCTTCTCATTGCGGTGGCTTCTCTTGTTGTGGAGCACAGGCCCTAGGTGCGCGGGCTTCAGTAGTTGTGGCACACGGGCTCTAGAGCTCAGGCTCAGTAGTTGTGTTGCTCCACAGCATGTGGGATCTTCCCAGACCAGGGCTCGAACCCGTGTCCCCTGTATTGGCAGGTGGATTCTTAACCACTGCGCCACCAGGGAAGCCCTGGTTCTGAGTTCTTGTGCCTACCCTTGACAGTTTTCACAATCCATAGCAAAATGAGAAATATAAGGACCAGGTGAGATGCAAATATATAGGATCAGTAGAAAGTTGCCAACTATCCTTTTTAGAAAATTGTCTTTTTGTGAATCTTTGTTTGGAGATTGTTGACATTTACCTTTTGTTGTTAAAATGACCTCTGTTTATGAAATGACAGTAGATTTATGAAATGATGATAGGTGGTAGGGTTTTTTTTAAGTGTCCTTCCTTGGCAAAATAAAGAGGCAGCAACCCAGTGTGGGTTCCCTCAGTATGTTGTTTTGGAAATTTTCCTGCTCTTGGTCCAATCTGAGAACCTCTGCTTTTAAGTCACTTTGAAGTGGCTTTTGCTACCTGAGATGTCATTCTGTTCATCCTGGTCCCTGCCAGGTGAGTCCATGAGTGTACACAGAGGGAGGAGGGACACTCTTCTCAGTAGTTGGGAAGAAAGTATTTGTGTCACTTTTTGTGACACTCTGCTCCCAAATATTCACTGTTTTAATAAGTTTTCCAATCATGAGGGAACAAACAAGCAAATCCAGTTGGGGGACTATTAGTCTGGGCTCTTCAAAGATGTCAACATCAAGAAAGAAAAAAAAAGGGAGCTGGGGGTGAGGGCCTTGTTTTCGATTAAAGGAGACTGTAGAGATGTAGTAACCAAAGGCAGTACATGATGCTGGAGTGGCCCCTGCATCCAGGGTGACAAAGCTACAAGGGACAGGTTTGGGATCCTTGAGGAAATTTGAATATAGACTGTTTATCAGGTTGTGTTATTGGATTAGTGTTCAGTTTCTTGGGTGAGATATGGTATTGTGGTTATGAAGAATATCGGTGTTCTAAGGAGATACATACCCAAGCACTTAGGGATGAGGCATCAGAATGTCTACAACTTACTTTCAAATGGTTTGCAAAGACTGTAAATATATAAAGAGTGAGAGAGAGAAAAATGATACAAATGTGACAAAATATTAGCAGTTGGTGAATCTAAGTGAATGACACATGGGGGATTTATTGTACTGTCTGTCAACTTTTCAAAAGCTTTGAAAATCTTCAAAATAAAATGAAGGGAAATTATCTTCTAAAGAGGCTCTGCATGAAAGGCAAAATCTGAACAGATGTGATACCAGAAAACCCAAGGGTCCATGCCTGGGTGTGACCTCAGGCAAGTCGTTTAGTCTCTGCACCTTGGTTTCTCATCCATAAAGTGGCAATGAAAATTCCTGTTGTGAATAACGATTTTTGTAGGGTTCAAATGAAATGACTCTAAGGTATAAAGGATTTTTAAAATCCTGTATTGATAGAGTTGGAAGAGATCCAATTCTAAATTTTACAATGAAGGGAAGGTCACAAGATGCCAAGGGACCCCAGGTTGAACAGCTGATCAGTGATGGTGCTGAGACTTGTTGAACTTGAGTTTTTGAGCACAAATGAAAGAATCATTATTAATAGAAGTGTTATGAGGCATTACGTATTTCAGACTGTTAACTGAATGAACAGAACCCATGAGAGAGAGACACAGAGAGAGAGAGTGTGTGTGTGAGTGTGTGTGTGTGTGTGTGTGTGTGTGTGTATGTGTGAGAAAATAGAGGAAAAATTTTTTTATTGTCTTGTGGTCATTTAACAAGTCTTTGGGAATTTATTCAATGTGTTCTCTGATTTTATAGACATATATTTTAAAATTTATTTGTTTTATTTATTTATTTTTGGCTACATTGTATCTTCATTGCGGTGCGCGGGCTTTTCATTGCGGTGGCTTCTCTTGTTGCGGAGCACAGGCTCTAGGCACGCGGACTTCAGTAGTTGTGGCACGCAGGCTCAGTAGTTTTGGCTCACAGGCTCTACAGAGCAGGCTCAGTAGTTGTGGTGCACGGGCTTAGTCGTTCCACGGCACGTGGGATCTTCCCAGATCAGGGCTTGAAACCGTGTCCCCTGCATTGACAGGCGGACTCTTAACCACTGCACCACCAGGGAAGCCCTGATTTTATATTTCTTTTCGTCCTTTCCAGCTGCTCTACTTTTGAAATAAAAACATCAGCCCAGGGGCTTCCCTGGTGGCGCAGTGGTTGGGAGTCTGCCTGCCGATGCAGGGAACACGGGTTCGTGCCCCGGTCCGGGAAGATCCCACATGTCGCGGAGCCGCTGGGCCCGTGAGCCATGGCCTCTGAGCCTGCGTGTCCGGAGCCTGTGCTCTGCAACGGGAGAGGGCACAACAGTGAGAGGCCCGCGTAAAAAAAAAAAAAAAAAAAAATCAGCCCATTATAGTGAACTACAGACTGGGAAGCTCTTTTCTAGCAGTGGGTTTTTCGTGAGCAGGAAATTACATTAGTACAGGAATGTATAGCTGGAAAGGGGGCCTCGAGAGCATCTGATGGCTCTGGCTCATTTGTGCAGATGTGGAACTTAGGCCCAGAGAGGTTGCTCAGAGGTTCCCGGTCACCAGCCCTCAAGTGGCAGAGCTGGGACTAGAATTCAAGCCCCTCCCCCGATGTTCAGTGGCTCTTCAGGACCCTGACGTGACCTCTAGTTTATAGAACCTAAAGATGAATGACAGAAAAGTTACATTTAAGCATCAGGGAAAGAACGCTTGGAACAAAAGATGTGCTTCAAGGTCCTAGATTTGAGAGTAAAGGGGTGTTTGGTGCGGCTGGGATTCAGGTGTAGGTGTGCTCTAGGCAGGAGAGGCAATAACTGAGGGATGAAGGGTATGCAACTGAGGGCTTAGTGAGGCCGAGTGGGCAGAGGAAAGACCTGAGGAGGTGGACTTTTCCTGACTCCACCTGTAATTCGAATTGTCACCACCATCTTCTTTATTGTGTAGTTATTACATAGAAAAAAAATGTCCTTAGAATCACGCAAGTCACTTGTTTATACGTGTGTGTGTGAGTTGAAATAATATACACATATAAAATGTTGTAGTAATAATTCTGTAGTGAAATGTTTAGAAATCTTTTAAATAATCTTTTAAATAAATAGAGAATACAGATTACCAAAAGAGAAACTAGAGTTGCTTATAGCGTCACAAGAGAAATCCCACCTTCCCCTTTATTTCTCGTCTGCTTTGGACTCTCAGAGAACAGAACCTGGGATGAGGGCTTGTGTGCAGTGTTTGTATGGGCCACAATCCCAGAGAGGAGAATCGGGGACAGGGGAGAGTGTGACAGGGAAGGAAAGAGAACCAGCTTGGGGCAGTGGGGGAGGGCCCTTCTCCAACTGGTCTCCATGGTGGGCAGCAAAGGCTGTACCCCACCAAGACTTCTGAGGAGCTGTGTAGAATGCAAAAGAGAAAGGGAGCATTCCTTCCCAGATTCAATACTCTGTTGGCCAAGGATCATCCCATGGGGTATATTGCACTTCCCTGATCCACAGATGTGAGCACCAGGCTTGTTCTTGCAGAGGTTGACACAGCAATGGCTAGAAAAAGGTGGGCAAGATATGCAGGGAGGGGCACCAGAGTTGCTCAACACAAGTGCTGCAGATTTCACTTTCTCACCTGTAGGACGGGGAGAATAATCCCCCCAATTAGAAGTAACGCAGGAAAGCATCCAGCACAGTGCCTGGCACTGAGTGACCACCCAGTAAATGGATCATAGCTACGAAGAGCTTCTTTTGCTTGAGCTCCACTATTGTTTAAAAATGTCATTTATAGGGACTTCCCTGGTGGTGCAGTGGTTAAGAATCCATCTGCCAATGCAGGAGACAGGGGTTCGATCCCTGGTCTGGGAAGATCCTACATGCCGTGGAGCACCTAAGCCTGTGCGCCACAACTACTGAAGCCCGCACGCTCTAGAGCCTGCACGCCGCAACTACTGGGCCCATGCGCTGCAACTACTGAAGCTCGTGCACTCTGGGGCCCACGTGCCGCCACTACTGAGCCCGCATGCTGCAACTACTGAAGCCTGCGTGCCTAGAGCCCGTGTGCTCTGCAACAAGAGAAGCCACCGCAGTGAGAAGCCTGGGCACCGCAATGAAGAGTAGCCCCCGCTCACCACAACTAGAGAAAGCCTGCGCACAGCAACGAAGACCCAGTGCAGCCAAAAAAAAAGAAAAAAAAAATGTCATCTATAGATCAAAATGTCGACGCGTACATATCATTTCTGTAACACGCATTGATTCCAGAGACAGTATATGTTGGAGCAGCACCCAGGACAGTAGTCTGCTAGCTAATCTTCACTTTCTAGAGTATTCATGACAACCTGTGATTATGTTGGCACCCTTCTTTTTCTTCATCCTCTTCATGTATATAACACTGACCTAACTTTTCAGGCAGTGATGGAAAATAACTACAAAAATCATTACAATGTCATTTGCTTATATATCTACATATAAGTATATAAATAGGACAGAGCATGAAGAAAATATTTCCAAAATTTTATAATAGACATGAACTTCTCAACCGCAGAAGGACTGAATTTTCATAGAAACAAACAAAAGCCCTAAAAATTTTTAGCTGTCTGATACAATACAGTCCTTAATCTTTTCATAACCTCTTTTTGTTTTTCTCCCACATTCAGAATGAAATTTGAGTGATTTTGAAACATTCCAGAGAAATGTTAGTTTTGTTACATTTTTACTGAGGATCATTTCATTTATAGTTTGAGCTAAGAATTCTGAGGCTCAGAGAAATTGAGTAATTGCCCAAAGTCACACAGCTGGTACATGGCAAGACTGAATTAGGAAACTATGACTTCTGGCGCAGCCAGGCCCCTTCACGCAACGGCTTCCCTGCCTTTGGGCTCTGCATCCTGTCCCACAGGCTTTGCTTCTCACGCCAGGCGACTCTACTCCGGGAATCTGACCGTTGCCAGGTGTTTCTGGCTGACACAGCCAAGCAGCACCCAGCAGATATGCAATCCAACCATCCCACCTGCCAACTGAGAACTGGCCTTACAGTCATTCTGGAAGCCATTCCCTGACCTTATGTTTTATTGTGATTCTTGTTTACGCCAAAGAAAGCACATGAGGTGTGGTTCTTGCAAAGGGTTTGGGGGTTAGGGGGCCAGGGAGAAAGACCCCCTGATTAGAGCCCTGAGGACCTTAGTGGGACCAGGAACGGAACTGGGCACCAGCCAGGCACCTGTAGGGGAGGAAGGGCTGACGGGAAGATGTCTCTCTGGGTAAGCCGCCTGGGAGCCGTGTGTGTATGAGCCACCCACTGGAATCTGAGTCAGCTCCAGGAGTGGGTCACCCCCTAAAGTGCTGAGCAGTGTAGAGCCTCTGGTAGCAGTCTCAGTTCAAGCAGGAGACAGATACCACATAGCAGGTTAAGTCAGCAATGTTCAATATAAGGAATTAACTGACGAAAGAGCAACTATGAGATAAAATAAACCCCACATGGCACCCTAGGGCTGAGGGAGGGTACAGAGGAAGAACAAACTTGGAATGGGTTCTGACATCATTGAGGAAGGCGGGGTTGAGCCCATCAGAGAGCAGAGACTTTGGCCGGTCAGCCCAGGCTGGAGGTGGAATGGACATCTCCTGAGTATGGGAAAGGCTGCAGGAGCCCTGCAGAGCC
>RJWK010066117.1:0-11908 GCA_004363435.1 Platanista minor | reverse complement strand
GGGGGCCGGGAGCCAGGCGAGGGGTGCCGGGGTCCCGGCTGCAGATCCACCCTGGTCTGGGGTGGGGATGGGGGCTGGGGAGCCGGGGGGGAGCCGCCTCACAGGCTGCCACCTCTGCTCAGGGCGAACGAAGCCCGTCCTGCACCGCGGGCCAGCTTCCCCGCTCTGCATCCTTCCCGTGGCTCGTTGCCTTGTCTGCCCTGGCGTTCCTGGGTCAGATGGATGGGGCCTAGGGTGGGGGCTGGCACTGGGGCGGCCCCCAGTCATGGAGAGAGGCGCGTGAGGGCCGTGCTGGGGCCCAGGGCCAGTTCAGGATTCTGGGCATCTCTGGGGGGGAGGAAGCTTTGCTCCCCTCCCCCGAAGAAAGTCATTTGCATCTGTTGAAAAATTCCTCCAGCGCTTGGGGGGGAGAGGCCCAGGCCGCCAGTGGCTGATGGCTGGATCACAGCGGTTTTCTCGGGAGTCCTGAGCTCAGGGGCTCAGGAGCTGTGACAGATGGGCCGGCGCGGCCTCTCAGCCCCTCTGAGCGGGGCGCCCACCCCCTTGGCCGCTCTCGCTGGCTGGGCCTCACTCCCAGGGCCTAGCTCTGCCTCCTTCCTCCTTCGCCTACTTGTTTCCAGAACCCAGGAAGGCCTTTAACCAATTTCAGAGGGAAAACTCAGTCGTGTGGAAATCCACGTCGACTTCCTCAAGAAACCAAAACCCCGCCCTGAACCCTTCGGGCAGCCACGCCCCCCATCCTCTCCCCTTCCTTGCAAAGCGCCCAGGAGGTGCTGCTGGTCGCGGTCATGGTCAGTGCCCTTCCAGGCCCCCTTTGCAGTCTCTGAGCAGGATGAATGGGCCCTCCCCATTCTCCTCGCAGCAAACAGCCTGCGCACCCCACAGAGACTTCCGCAGCCCGCGGGGGACGGGCCCTAGGAGACAACTGCCTCGTGAATCCCCAAGCCCCGAAAGGATCCTGGACTTGGGGTCCCGAGACCTGGCTGGGGGACTTGGGTGCCCTGCACCCTCCCATCAGGGGGCCCACATAGACCCAGGATGGCTGAAGCGGGGTGTGTGGGACACTCTTCTCTGCCTGGGGTCCCCGATGGTCACAGCTCCCCGCAGCAGGCAGGTCCTGGCCGTGGTGGTCGGGCGGGCAGTTCCATCCTGTCCTCACAGCCCCTGAGGGGCCGGTTCTGACAACCCCCCCATTTCCTGGAGGAGCCCAAGGCTGTGACTGCAGCACAGCTCCCCGGCCTGCATCCCATGGTCGGCATGGACCCCAAACCCTTTCTCCTGCAGCAGAGGGAGAGGACTGTGGGTGGGAACTGGGGTTCCCAGAGCATCACAGCCGAGGCTGCTTCCCTCCCAAGCGGAGAGGGGGCGTGGCCTCTCCCGCGCTCTGATCAAAGTGGCTCAGAGGCTGCGGAAGGGGCTTTGCTTCTATTCCTTCCAAACTTTCCTGAAAGGGGGTTGAGATCACCTTTAATTACAGAGCGGAGGGGTGCGGGGAGGATGCGCCAAGGAGCCCCCTGCGCAGGGAGGCAGGGGGCCCAGGATTGGGAGGACAGCGGCGCGCGGAGGGACCCTGGGAGAGCAGGGGTCCTGGGAGGTGGAGTCTGGGGAGGGGTCCTGGGGGTCTCTGCCTCTGGCTCTCTCCTTGCTTCTCCAGGCCTAGCCTCCACATTCCGTCTTCCTGTCTCTCCCCACCTGCCGCGCAGGGGCCTCAGGTGTGCCGCTGAGCCGGGTGGCCCAGGGTCCCTGTGGGCCCGTCGCCTGCCCGTCCTGGTGCTGGCTGACCAGCTGCCCCCGCAGCCCCTGGCAGGGTGGGAGGTGACGTTCCGACTGCCTCCCGCCTCCCAAGGTACAGAGGGGTTCAATAGGCCCGGACGCCCCTGAGCCCGGGCCACGTCGCTCCTTCCGGCCACACTGCCACCTTAGCCAGAACTTGCAAGCCGATTATTTCTGATTCCAGGCAAAGACAGGGTAGATGACCACTGACCTGAGAGATTCTGGGTTCTCTTTTTTTTGTCTTTAGACACGGCAGGGGTTAGCATCCCCTGCTTCACAGGAGGGAACCCCAGGTAGAGCCCCCTGAATGACATGGCACTAGAAGCTCCAGGGCCAGCCGTGGATGTAGAGGGGACCCCTGCCCTGTGCCCGGCACTGCGCGCCGGCCACCTTCCACGTCCTGACGGGGCTTGTGCGCCGGGGGACTTTCCCGGGGGGAGTGGCTGACTCGGGATTCACACCCAGACTGGATCCCCAGCCCGTACCCCCACGGGCATGCGGGGCTGCTGCGGCCGCCGGCTTGGCAGGAGCTGCTGGTAGGAGGTAGCAAGGTCTCCCGACTCCTCCCTGAGGGAGGCCTGGATCTGGGGGTCCAGCTGCTGCTCCGTCCCCGTACCTCCCCTGTCCCCAGGGAGGCCCACGTTCCTGCCTCTCCCTGACCCTGGATTGCTGTGTAACTCTGGGCCCCGGCCTCCCCTCTCTGGGCCTGTTTCCCTTCTCTCATCCAGATTGGATTCCACGAGCCCCAGGCCCTTCAGGCCCAGACACCGTGTAACTTAGGCTGCCCAGGGCCACCAGAGGCTGTCCCTACTCTCCCGGGGACTTGGGCTCCTGCCGGGCCCGCGGCTGGCCTGGCCTCCTCGCCCGCAGCAGGAACATCCATCATGCCTCCGTGATAGATTATCTGTCCCTCCTCCTCCCGCCCTCGTGCTGTTTCGACTGCAGGATAATGTTTATCACTTCACACTACATGACACCCTCCCTTCCTCCTTGCCTCCCGCCACCGCCAGCACATAGCCGAAGATTTTCTTGGGCTATTTTCATGATTTTAATTTTCCATTCCCCATCTCCTCTCTTCCCCCTTATTACATTTGGGGATCTTTTTGGGCTTATGGAATGAGCCTACATTTTCCCGCTGATACTTTTTAATAAAAACCATCATTTATGATTATTTTAATCCCCCACAAACAGTCAGCCTCCTTGTTTGATTTCCTATCAACGTGGTGTCCTGCCTGCTTCGTCACCACGCAGATGGACATGTGCACTCACCCTTTCAGCCTCGGGATTTGCTCCAGAGACTCAGGTCTCCCTTGGCCTGGGGACCCTCCTATCCACCTGCCCTGTCCTGTCTCAGCCCAGCCCTGCCGCCCTCCGCTCTCAACGGCCCCTGGCCTCCTGAGTCTTCTGTTTTCCTGCAGTTGAGTATCACCTGCACACCTTTCTCAGCTCCATGTATTAGAAGGGACTGAGGTCACAGAGAGGCGGGGCTGCTAGCGGAGTCTTCCCCGCTCCTAATGGCTCAGGATCGCCAAAGACAGTCGTTTTCTACAAAGATCCGTGCCTAACCTGCAGGCATAACCCAGTGAGACAGGGGCTGACCCATCGTGCCCTCCAGCATGACCTGGGACGGGGCCCCTTCCTCTGAGACTCGGTTCTCCCTTTAAAATACAGACACACGTGGAGCTGTGGGTCGTTCATTCATTGGACATATACAAATTGAGGGCCTACTAAGTGCGGGAAGAATCACACACCTGTCCTAGGGTAGGAACCAGCCCAGGTGTCACCCTCCTGCATACCAGAGCCCCCACCCACACTTATACACTCACAGAATGGAGCCCTGGACTGCCTCATGGTTTTGCTGTGTGACCTCGTGCGAGTTACTGACCCTCTCTGAGCCATCCTCGCTTTCCTTCTCTGGGCTCCCTCCACCCCGACATTAATCTTGTCCTCATCAGCCCCCAGGGGATCCTGTTTCCAGCAGCTGCAGCCTCTTCCCAGCTCCTTCTGGCTGCTTGCCAACTACCCGGAGGAGCCAGACCCATCTTGGGGCAGCCAGCTCCCGGCCACCACCCCCGCCCCACCACCCCGCCACCATCCTGCCACGCCCAGGCGTCCGTGACCAGCTGGGCCCGGGAGCCCACGCCCATGGCAGGGAGAGGCCATGTGGCCCTCTCACCCTGGCCAGGCCTTCGCTGGCCCCTGCTCCTTGGCAACCTTTGGAGAGGGGTCCCTGTTGGGTCTGCTGGTGGATGGGCCGCAAGCCCCAGGGCCACTGTCCAGGTTCTGGCCCCAGGTTTGCCAGACAAGTGAGTAATGGATTCTCCCTCCCAGCCCAGCTTCTCCCTTATCAGTGGTAGGAGGTTGCTATGAATATTCATAGGACTCATGAATATTCACGCTGGTAATGCCGCACTCCTCTCCACCCGCTTGCCCTTGGGCACCTCCGTAGCTTTCCAGGCTCCCTGCACCCTGTTCCCTCCTTGACCCCTGCCTGAGGGGGCTTTACCTCCATTGCAGTGAGGCTGGCAGGAGACCCTGGGTGGGGAAGACCCCCTGGCCTGGTGCCCAGGGGGTCTGGGTTCCTATCTCCACTCTGACCCCATTCTGCACGCAAGGGCTGGCTTCCCCTGGGCTTCAGTTTCCCTTCTGACCTCCATGGGCACCGAGGGTCCGGCCAGGCTGACTGCCCCTGGAGCAAACATGTCCCCTCTGATTCCACTTTCTGGGCGAGTGCTCCAGTGCGTGGGGACAAAGCTGGGGGCTTGGGTTCTCCGGGGGTGAGCCAGGCAGACTTCGGGTTACCCAGGCGGGTAACCCGAGAGGCCTGGGGTCCGATGTCACGGGCCCGCGGCCAGGGCCTGCTCAGCTAGCTGTCCCTTGGGACCGGGGAGACACAGGTGGGTGGGTGCACTCACCAGGAGGGGTGGGGTCAGCTGACAGGACAGCTAACGCGGAGAGCTGCTGAGCAGGCGGAGATCCTCCGCTGTGGTCTGTGTTCAATACCCGCGTCCGCAGGGGAGACCGGAGTGTTTACCTCTAAGACGAGGTCCATCTTGAGAGATTCACTCTCACAATGCAGTAGAGACACCGGAGGGAAATAGGGGACGAGGGGCAGAGATACCACAGGAGAATTCGGATCTGGAAGCTGCGGAGGGGTGGGGAAGGGGCGGGAAGACCTTCGAGGTCAGGGTCGGGGTGAGCTGGGGCTTCCCCCTGCCTGGAGGGAGTCAGGCTCCATTGCTCACGCTGCGTGACCTTGGGCAGGCCGCCTGGCTCTGCATCAGGGTCCCTCTCTGTGCGTGCCCGTTCCCGGCCGTGTTCAAGGCCAGCTACCCTTGCCCTGCGTGGCAGGGCCCCACCCTGGGGCATTTGGCCACTTGTCCAGAGGGGAGCCAGCTTGGTTGGGGAGCCGTGACACACCGCAGAGCCCAAAGCTTTGGGATACCAAGAGGGCAAAACCTTGCCTCTGCGTCTGCCCAGGCTCCCTGCCGCCCCAGACCTCTGGGGACGCTTCCTCTCCCGGCCCCTCCGCCCGTGCTGAACCCCGATTTCCCTTCAGCTCCCTCTTTGCTGGTCTGACTCTCACTGGGCTGCAAGCCCTGGGCATCCAGGGTGCCCAGCCCCGTCTCCTGCTGGTGGACTCCCCCGGGGCAGGGAATAGCTCCTGGCCGGCAGGCCTTTTCCGGGGGTGAGGGTCTCTGGCAGGAGCACAGGGGTGGCCAGCTTGTCAAGGCGACTAAGCCCTGACCAGCACCTTCCAAGAGGTCCAAGACACGAGGCCCCTTCTGTCCGCTGGTCACCAGCTAGGCTCCATGGACAGCAGCCTCCTCTGCATGTGAGCAAACTAAAGTCTCCGGGGGTCCTGATCCCTGATCCCTGTGCTTCCAACACACACTCTGGGCCCTGCCCTGCTCCCCGCAGCCTGGAGTGGAGGCTTGGAGCGGTCCGGTGCTCGCCCAAGGTCGTACAGGGAGCAGGGGAGGCCAGGCGCCCCGCAACCAGCGCGCAGCCTGCACCCGGTCCCACCTTCCGGGGTGGAGGACAGACCCTGCCCATGGGTCTCACTCAGGCTGACCCCCGCGTGAGTTCCTTCGCTGAGACCCAGCCTTCTCCATGCCGTTTGCCTCAATCTGTTCAACCCCGTCTTCCCATGGGAGCCCCACGGCCACTGTCAACATCTGTGGGGACACAGCCGAGGAATGCCTAATGAGGGCTCGGCGTGGCCCCGCCATGGAGCACCGGCTGGGACAGATGGTCCATCATTACCCATTTTTATTAATTACTAGCTCCGCGTGCCGCGACTGGCCAGCCAGCTCCTGGCTCCTCAGAGGTGCCGCGGGCCCAGCTATTCTGGAAGGAAGAAATGGCCCTTCATTTCGATCAACGTGCCTCCCGGCCTCCTTTGAGCCACAGACATTTCTGGCTCGCGCGGTCCCTGGGGTGCTGGGCCGGGCGTGGAGCAGCGGGCGTGCAGCTGCCACCTGCCTGAGGGGACTGGGAGAGGGGCCGGCACGGGACAGGAACAGGGGGCCCCTGGGGACCCCGGCCCGGGGCTCGGGCGGGCAACGAGGCTCCAGGACCCCCAGGAGCCAGCTCCGGGCTGAGGCCGCCCAGAAGCCCCTCCTGAGCCCTGTCCCTGCTGGCCTCTAGCCTGCGGGGCATAACCTGCCTCAGAAGGAGCCCGTCTTCCATCTCTGCCCTGCTGGCCTCGTAAGGGCCTTGGGGCCGGGGAAGCTTGTGCTCTGGGTGTTGGTCTGGTTGGAGCTCCACAGCCACCTGCAGACGCTCCAGACGCCAGCCTGATCCCTCCCGGGGGCTCCCTGAGCCTCTGGGGTCCCATAGCCTTGGGTCCCAGCCCAGCATTGCCTCTGACTTGCAGGGATGCAGGGTAAATCCCCCCATCCCTGGACTTAGCCCCAACTGCAAGATGGGGGCACCTTCTCCTTGAATGCCGAGTGGTGGGCAGCCCCAGGACCTGCGCTTCTACTGATGCTGCAGAACTAGGACCACTTCTGCTTTAGGCAGGTCCCTTGCCACCCGCAGCCTCCGCGAGGGGTGATCGTGTCCTGCCGGACCCCCAACAAGAAGGGGGAGAAAGTGCATGGGGGACAGAGACCCGCCACGTCGGACAGTCCTGGGAGGGGTTCACTGATGCTGGGGGACGACCGGGGGCCCCAGGCTGCGTCGGGCGCCCTGGGAGCCCACGTCTGCCTGCGGCCAGGACTCCGACTTCCCTCCAGCTTCAGCGTGCGGCCTGTCAGCCCGGAGACAACGGGACATGAGGGCAAGATTTCTGGCCAATAAAAAGGCGCCGCGGAGGCTTTTTATATCTCGCTCCTGTCACACTGGGTAGGCATTTGATCTGCTGCCCACCTGACAGTCCATCATAAAGCTGGGTCCCTGCCCTGCTGGCGTCCATCACAGCCTGTCCCGGGCTGCTGCCCACTAGCCTGCGAAGCCCAGACCCCCGAGAGGTCAGCTCCGGGGGGCACTGGTGGCTGCACAGCCAGGAGAGCTGGGGACACCTTTGCAGAGATGCAGGGGAGGCGAGGAGGTGTGGGTGGAGGTCACGTGGGAGGGGGCAGGCAGGGCTGGGCCGAGGACTGAGCTGAGGCCAGGAGCCCTCAGAGGTGGGCCCACCACAGGCTGCCCTAAGATGGCCTGAGGAGCTGCCCTGTCTGGGGCAGGACGGGGCGCTCAGCCCTTCTCAAGACAGAGCCAGGTGGGACATGTAGGTGCATAAAGCCAGCAGCTGCCAGGGCTGAGTAGTGAGCTCCCTGACACTGGAGGAAATCAAGCACATCCTGATGCCCCACTGGGCCAGGAGGCTTGAGCGGGAGAAGAAAGGCCAGTAACACGAGGGGCAGTGTATATTTTTCTCAAAAGTAATTGGGGGGGCACGTTGTCCTGCAAGGAGGTGGTGGAGGGGCCACCTCCCACACTAGTTGGTGCTTTAATGGAGGCCCAGAGGCTGGGCAACCTGGGGGGATCTGAGGCCTGCAGCTGTAGATCCCAGGCTGCCCTGCAGAGGCGTCGACACGGACCCAGGAAGGGGTGGATCAGGGTGGCTGTGAGGAAGGCCACCCCCTGGACTCTGGTCCACACGCCTGCCTCTGACCCACGGATCAGGCCAGAGGGAGGGCGCTCGGCCAGGAAGGACGGAGGCGCTGGCCTCATTCCTGGAGGAAACTCAAGCCATCGTTCCCTGCAGCAGGGCATCTCCTGGCCCAAATCTCCTACTTGTGCCTGGTTTGCATCCTGATGGGGGCTCAGGGTAAGTGGCCTGTCCGTGGGGGCGGGGGGCACCCTGGGAAAGGGGAGCAGCTGACACTGAAGCAGGAGACGGGACGGTCACTTTGCCCGGAGACCGCCAGGGGGCGGGGCAGGGTTGGCCTCTGTTCCCAGGACCCACTTGCCTGTCCCTCCCCTGGGACCCCACCCCCACCCCACCCCACCCCCCCGCCCCCTCCAGCCAGGTCAGTTCAAGTCCTGTGAGGGGCACTGGGGCTCAGGGGCACGGGCACAAGCCCCTTCCTGCAAGGTGATCCCCGACCAGGAACCACGACCCAGTCCAGGTGACGGGCGTGCACGGGCACCTGAACCGGCCCGGGGCACCCGAGCTGGGCCTAAAGGGCAGAGGCCTGGGGCAGGCCGGACAGCGTGCTGGACAGCGTGCCACGCAGGGGCACAGGCCTGGAGGTGAGGGGGGCACGCCCTCAGAAGGGGACGAGCGCCGCGCTCGGATGGTGCCCGCTGAACCCAGACCCGCCCTCCTGCCCCCCGGCTCCTGCGCCCCGGGGCTGGGCTGCAGCGGGTCTCCCAGGGACAAGGGTGGGCATTGGGGTCCCCACCGAGCGGGGCAGCAGGGCTACACGCTGACGGCCCACCTGGCAGGAAGGGCACGCCTGTGGCTCGGTCCCGAAGCACCTACTGTGAGCACTTTGCCCAAAGGTGACACTGCTCTGATGGGTCCTGACCCCAGGGGCTCACGTGAGAAGTGGGGGAAGGGCCGGTGCTGCAGCCGCTTTCATTGTGTCGGCAGGGGTCCACACGTGTTCAAGGCCACGTCCACTTGTGGCCTCCGATGGCACCTCCATCTTGGAGTCCCTGCAGGGACCTGGGGGCCCCCCTGGGGCCATTCCCTACCAGTCTCGACGTCCTTGATCTTTCCTTCCAAGAAGGAAATCCTGGTGGCTGAAACCGTTTTTAAGAAAGAAAATACCTCTCAGGCCACACTTCAAAGCTCGTAAATGTCATCTTTGTTATTTTCTGGCCTAGTCCTTCAGTGAGTAGGAAAAATCCCGGGGGGTGGCCCAAGTGACTGGGGCCTGGAGCTGTGGTCCCCGGCCTCTCACGCTGTAGGAAAGCAGCTCCAGCCCTCAAAGCATGAGGGGGTGCAAGCCCCTTTGGGACAGCTTTCCCAGCCCCACCTCTGCAGCCCCGGGAAAGGCAGCCTGTTAGTTCCCAGAACCTGGAGACGCAATGGACCCGACCCAGGTGTGAGGCCCCCTCTGTCTGTCTGTCCATCTGTCCTTCCTGCCCGCATCCAGCCTGCAAACATTGGCTGGTCCTTGATGGTGGCCCTGGGCCACACCTGTCAGGGACACAGACCTGACATCTCAGGGTCCCTCAGAGCGGGCCCGAGCTCCGCTGTTCTCTCCTGCGGGCCTCAAGTGCCACGACAGCCCCGGCCGTCGTAATCCACGTTCCTAATCGTCAAGAGGGACAATTCTGGAAAAAAGAAGAAGAGAGAGAGAACAAAAAGCACCATCATTCGGCCAGGTCTTACTTCTACGCACACGTACATTTTTTCTTTGCAAAATTGGGATTGAATTTACTCTGCAGCTCACACTCTGTTGATCTCTCCACCCAACAGCCTATCGTGTGGTTTATCCCAGACGCAAGATGCCAACAAAGACGTGCATTTCTGCAGCCTCTGGCTTCCAAGGAGGCGACGTGGCCCCCATTTCCTCCGATCGGTGTGCAGCTGGAAAGGTGGCCCTGAGAGGAGCAGGTGGGGACACAGGTGTGAACAGAGGTCACGCAGGTGAGCAGGAGAGAGGCCAGAGCTGAGGCCACGGGGGAGCAGCGTGGTGTCTGAAGGCTGGGAAGATCTCTGCCTCCCTCAGACCGAGACATGCCATGGGGGTGGTGCTGCGAGGCCTCCAGGCGCCCAGCCCCAGGATGGGGAAGAGTGGCCGTGATGCGCGTACGACTCAGCGCCGCTCAGCGAAACAGCAGCCAACGGACACACACCTTGGACGGGGTGGAAGGAACCAGACCCAGGGAGGGCATACTCTATGACCCCAGGTTTATGAAATTCCGGAAGAGAGTAAGCCAACCTACAGTGGAAAAAGTCGGAGCCAAGGTGGCGCGGGGAGCCGGGGCACGTGGGCAGTTTTGGAGTGAATGTTCTGTCTCTCAGTGGGGGTTTGGGCTGCAGAGTACACGTCAGGGCATTCGATGGTCCCCCTGATGTTTCTACATTTCATTATCAATTTTACTCCAAAGAATTAAAAAATCCATAATGAACATTGAACTCTAGTTTGTGCTGTGCGCGCTGCCTATTTAGGGGTGTCATGTACGGACATCTGCAACCAACTGGGAAAGTGGTTGATTCCTGGGGGCTGGAGGGAAAGGTGATAAAGCAAGTGGAGCCAAACGTGTGCTGTGGGCGTTTGGGTGTCACTATAAAATTATTTCAACTTTTCTGTATGTTTGAAAATTTGCAAGATTACACATGAAAGCCAATGAAAGAGCCCAGGTGCTGTAGACAAGCGGCTGGACCGTGGTAGCTGTTCACTGACCATGTGTGTGAACTTGGACTAGTTTCTTGGACTCCTGGTGCCTCAGTGTCGCCACGGCATGAAAGAATTAACGAACATCAAGTGCTTACACACAGTAAGTAGTGGCGTACAGTAGGTGCTTGAAAAGTGTGCCCTTTGTTGGTAGCAACTCCATCGTTGGTAATATTGAGTTATCAGGGCTCCTACGTGTGCTGTAGGCAGCCAGGGAGGCTGAGGGGTAAGCCAAGGGTTTGCACTGAGTTCAAGAGTAAAGGGCCCCAAAGAGCCAAAATGATCGTGCAAATAAAGAACGAAGCAGAGGCCTCACACGTCCCACTGTCAGACTTCTACAGTGACCGGAACAGAGTGGTCTGGTAGAAGGATAGAGACATATACACCAATGGGGTAGAAGTGAGGGTGCAGAAACTAACCCTTGTATTTATGGTCACTTTATTTTTGACAAGGGGGCCAAGATAATTCAATGGAGAAAGAACAGTCTTTTCAACAAATAGTGGTGCGACCAACAACACATGCAAAAGAATGAAATTGGACTCCTTTTTCACAGCATCTGAAAAATAACTTAATGGATCAAAGACCTAAATATAAGGGCTGAAACTATAAAACTCTTAGAAGAAAACATAGGAGTAAATCTTCACCTTAGGCAAGGGCTTCTTAGATATGACATCAAAAGCACAAGCAACGAAAAGAAAAAAAAAAAAACTGGACTTCATCAAAATTAAAAACTTTTGGGCCGCAAACAATTCCAACAAGAAAGTGAAAAAACAACCTATAGAAAGGGAGAAAATATTTGCAAATTATAAATCTAATTAGGAACTTGTGTCTAGAATATATAAAGAACTCTTACAACTCAATAATGAAAAGATAAATAGCCTACTGGCCGTGGACAAGGATCCTAATAGACATTTCTCCAAAGAAGATTTACAAAGGCCAAGAAGCTCATGAAAAGATGCTCAGCATTATTAGCCATTGGGAAATGCAAATCAAAACCACAGTGAGATACCCTTTCACACCCACTGGGATGGCCAGAATCAAATAGACAGATAAAAACAAGTGGTGGTGAGGGTGTGGAGAAATTGAAACATACACACTGCTGGTGGAAATATGAAATGTTGCATCCACTTTGGAAACAGTTTGGGAATTCTTCAAAATGTTAAACACAGAGTTACCATATGACCAGCAATTCCACTCCTTGGTATATACCCAAGAGAAATGAAAACATATGTTAATGTAAAAACTACGTAAACGTTCATAGCAGTATATTCGTAATACCCCCGAAGCGGAAACAACCCAAATGTCCATCAGCTAATGAATGGATAATAAAACATGGT
>RJWK010066116.1:0-11911 GCA_004363435.1 Platanista minor | reverse complement strand
TCCTCCCTCTTGCATCTCCCTCCTTCCCACCCTCCCCATCCCACCCATGCAGGTGATCACAAAGCACTGAGCTGATCTCCCTGTGCTATGCGGCTGCTTCCTACTAGCTATCTATTTTACGTTTGGTAGTGTACATATGTCCATGCCACTCTCTCACTTTATCACAGCTTACCCTTCCTCCTCCCCATATCCTCAAGTCAATTCTCTAGTAGGTCTGTGTCTTTATTCCTGTCCTGCCCCCAGGCCCTTCACGACACTTCTTTTTTTCTTAGATTCCATATATATGTATTAGCATACAGTATTTGTCTTTCTCTTTCTGACTTACTTCACTCTGTATGACAGACTCTAGGTCCATCCACCTCATTACGAATATCTCCATTTCGTTTCTTTTTATGGCTGAGTAATATTCCATTGTATATATGTGCCACATCTTCTTTATCCATTCATCCGATGATGGACACTTAGGTTGTTTCCATGTCCTGGCTCTATATATTTTTTTTGCAAAAAATGTCTATTCAGGTTTTTTAATCAGGTTTTTTTTTATGTTGAGTTGTATGAGTTCTCTATTTTGGATATTAACCCCTTATCAGATATATCCTTGGCAAATATCTTCTTGCATTCAACAGGCAGCCTTTTCCTTTTGTTGATAGCTTCCTTTGCTGTGCAAAAGCTTTTTAGTTTTATATAGTCTCATTTCCATTGCTTTTTAGGGCCTTGATTGCATGAAGGTTTACTAATTTGTTTACCCATTCTACTGCTGGTGACTATTTAGGTTGTTTCTCGCTTTGCATTATTACAAGTAATGCTATTATGAATTATTTTGCACATATCTTAGTAGATATGTGCATGGATTTATTTCCAATATGATTCTAAGCTGTAAGGTATACATATGTTTAATTAGGTAATGATAGATTATTTCCCAAAATGCCTATATCAAAATTTGTCATCCCATGATGTGTATCGGAATTCCCATTGTTACATATCTTCACTAACGTGAGTATCTGTAGTCCTTTAATTTTAGCTATTCTGGGGTGTTTGTAGTGGTATATCATTATGGTTTCACTCAGCTGTGAAATGATGTAACCAGTAGTCAAAAACAAGTCTGTTGGATTCCAAAGTGTACCCTCTAATCTAAAGCTAGATGGCCTAACTACACTAATCCAGTAAAATTGTCTATTAGAAATTTCTAAATTTTAAAACATTATATTTCCTCTGAAACAGCCAGAAGTAAACAGCAAATGTGCTGATAAGTAGTCATTTTTTTTCCTTTAAATTTCTGATACATAGGCATAGTTTATGAGCTATCTGCAAGAAAAACTGTGTTTTCAGGAAAGAGATAATTCAGTGAAGGAAGGAAGGAAGGAAGGAAGGAAGGAAGGAAGGAAGGAAGGAAGGAAGGGAGGAAGATTCTTCATTTTTACTGTTGACATCACCTCCCAGCCTTTTATTTGTAACAACAAAATTTTCCTGAGAGGAATAACAAGCTCATGTAAGAAAGTTATTTAAATTGTGTTTGCTAATATAATTAAGCTTTAAGTAGATGAGGTCTAGAGGAAATGAAGTGTACCTGTGTATATCGTTTTTGAACATAATGTGTATCTAAATGTGAATGTGGATCCCAAGTGTGCCTTTTACATGGGCATCTTCCTGCTGTTATCAAGTCATAATCCCATAGTTTTCCAGTGGTTGGCATGTCATGGATCTGCTTTCAAGTGGTGTGTGGAGGTCTGAATGTCTGTTTTTTCCAGTATTAAGGTATAGTGAAATTGCCAAAAATTTTTGACAAATAATGCCTAAATATACTTTTAAAGATATCTTGTTTTCATATCAAGACAAGCAAAACTATAGAAGTCAAACAAAATATGAACTAAACAGCAAATAATCTTTAAAAATGTTCATTTAATCATTAACTAGCACACAGTGCAGTAATAAAATAATTAGGTTTGATAAGCTCATCATCCCTCTAGGAAAAATATATTTTATATTTATATATTTGATGTGAAGGATGTTATAATGGAAAAGTCTTTTAAATTAATTATTTATGAAGTACTTTACTGGTAAAGTGTGAAGAAGTAAACTCAGTAAGAACATACATTTTTAGTAATTAAAATTATATTAATATTTTCATGTAAATATTGAGATATTTAGAAGCATTTAATCAGAATAGGTGACAGTGTTGCTCTAAGTGCTGGCTGCAGACCGATTATGCGGTCATAATCTTATTTAACACCGCACTGACAAAGAGAGAGTTGGTTATGCTCTCTTCTTTAATTGCCCTTGAGTCAGCCTGAAATCTATGCTCCAGTAAAAACTCACCAGAATCAATTACATTTGATTTACTTATGCATACAACCATCACCTTGGTTTATGAGGAGAGAAAGAAGAAAAAGAGGAAAATACTTGCTAAATTGTTCTTAAACTTCTAAAATCTCTACAGTAGAAATTGTTTAGTTATGTGTCCATGAGATAAAATATCTTTCAAAAACTGCTAAAAATAAATTGATATTTAGTAAATAACTGAAAAATACAAATAACCACATTGGAGTAAGGCCATTCCCAAAGTGAAATAAAAATTAACACAATTTTCTCAAATTATCAAAACCAATCAATGTCCAAAGCCTAGAATTGTTACAAAACTTAAAGTAAATAAATTATTCTTTATATTAACCTTTATCTAAATTGAAGATATTTTTGTTTAGAATTTTTAAATGGTGTGCAAAAAACTTCATATGCATGTTGTACATCTGAATCCTTTGACAATGCATGGACTGGCCTGCCTGGGTGGGTGCGCACACACACACACACACACACACACACACACACACACAATGATTTGGTTCTGTGGCTGAGCCTGGTGGAACTCAGTGAATGGACTAAGCTTTCCAGCCGCCTGGTTCAACAGAGCAGGACCTCTGCTCCATGTACTACGTTTACTGGGCTTCTGGGTAATATACGATTGGGAGAAAACAAAATTGTCAATGTTATCCTCTTCCTCATTGGGCAGATATGAAGTAATAGGCCCATGATGAGGGTTTTGACATGGGTAGGTCAAGAGGTAGGTCATAAGATTTCAGTAAATACCAAACCTTATCATCATTATCAATATATTGTTGCGTGGTTTGTTATTATAGCCATTATAATTGATAAGAACATATACTTTCTTCCAAGGCAGTCTGAAAAATACCTTCTACTGCACATGTATCACTCCAGCAATGGCCCCCATAGGACGGAGATGGACAGTTTTCTCCCCTCTTTCCTTCCCATTTCCACTGTCATAGCAGAAAATACATTTATGGCCCTTAGCTTGTGGTGGGAAGACCATAGTTTGAGAAGAAATGTAAACTGTGAAAAATTTATTTTTGCAATATTTCTCCAGCTAAACATCATATGATATTTTTAGGCTTCATTCAGTTTACCCTACCTGAAGGACTCCTGTGCAGGTGAGGGAGAATGGTCTGGTATTAGTGCTAAAATAATTGGGCTTTCCTGGGTCTATGACCAGAGTTGGAGGTTTGTATTTGAGCTGTGTCACGATGACATGGAGGTGATGGTCCTGTGCAGAGTGGAAGGCAAGTGACTAATGGTCACCACTGTGTCATCTGACGTGCTCTAGCATAACACATGATGCACAGAGAGAAAAGTGAATAAAACATAGTTATATTGAACTGGAAATAAATGAGTATCTATCACCACCCCAACACCCTAGAAAGCCCCGTGTGTCACTTCCCAATCACAGCCTCCATCCCCGCATAGGTAACTGCTGTCCTCAACTTTCTGGTACTCCCTAACTTCCTTTTTTTTGAGCTATGTGTGCATTTTTCTGTTCTTGCCTCCTACAGTAAATTGAATTACATTCCTTGGTTTTTTTTAAGCAAAATTACGACTACAAGGGTCATCCATATGTGTGTATATAGTTGTAGTCTCTTCGTGGTCATTTCCACACAGTACTCTATTCTATGAATACACTACTGTGTATTTATCAATTCTGCTTCTCAGGGACATTTGTTTTCTTCTCTTTGGCTATCATGACATTCTGTATACAAATCTGAAGCACACATGAATGGATTCTCTTAACACATCTATCCAAGAGTGAAATTTCTGGGTCATAAAGCGTTTGTATTCAACTTTCATATAAGTTGCCCAACTATATTCCAAGAGAAAAGTGACAATTAACATTTTCTTTTTAAGCATATGGCAGATAATATTGCTCCAATATGATTATCTGGTGTATCCGGACTTTTAAAGATTGGGCTATCAGATCATTTCTAATTATATCTCATTGTGGTTTTAAATGGTAATTTTCTTGATTCTAAAATGTTTTTATTAAGGAAACTTTACATGCTCTGAAGTTTTAATGACCTTAGAATATATTATCTTCTACAATAATTATAATTTTGACCTAAATAATTAAGTCTACAATCTACCTGAAGCTGAAGTAGTAAAATGTCTTTTTTTTTTAGCACCTGGGAAGCTAACTGCTCAACCAACACGTACCGAACCAACGATTCTTCGCCTACTGCCCTGTAGGGGCACCTCTGTCATACACCAAGTCAGGGCAGGGGTCTGATCCTGGAATTTGCGTTGTCTCATTAGTCTATCTCTCTGCATTTAAGTAATGCTGTGCTATTTATATTAGCTCTATGCTTAGATGTAATAGCTAGTTGAGCAAGACTTTAGCCTTATTCTTTTTCAAGTGTGTCTAAGCTCCTCCTTATTTCCTCATTTCCATATAAATTTTAGAATGAGCTTGTCAATTCTAATGAAATACTCTATTGGGGATTTTGATTATAATTCAATTTTTTCAGATAATTCATGTCTTTAATACACTTAACTTCATAATCTGTGGAACCTATCATATCTCTCATTATATACATGTCTTTAATTTTTCCCAGTATAATTTTCTTACAAAAGTCTTACACACATTTTATAACATGCATTCTTAGGTAATTAAAAATTTCATTTAACGTACTTCTGGTTTTTTAACTATAACCTTATATATTACTTTGCAGTGGTCACTTCAGGGAATAGAGTATACATTCTTAACTTTTTAGTTTACTTAGATTTAATGTTGTACCATTTCCTATAAAATGTAAAAACCTTGTAGTTGTATAGGTCCACTTATCATGACCCCCTTTATTTATTCAATGGTCACTATATATATATATATATATATATATATATATATATATATATATATATGTAAAATTATATATATATTGAAGAATTTAAGAGGGAAAGTCTTTTACACTTTCCCACATATTTACCATTTCTGATGTTCTCCCTTCCTTTCCAATGATATGAGTAATTATTGTTCTCATTTCACGTCAGCCTAATAACCTTCCTCAGAATCTCTTGTGGTTCAGGTCAATTGGTAATAATGCAGTTATATGTCTATTCAACCTTCATTGTTAAAAGATATTTTAACTGGCTATAGAGTTCTGGGTTGGCAAATCTTTTTGTCTTTCAGCATTTTAAAATGTTGCTTTCCTGTCTTCTGGTCTCCATTATATCTGAGGAGAAGTCGCTAGTCATTTGAATTGTTTCCTCCCCCATATGTTTGTATTATATTTGCTCTGGATGATATAAAGACTTTCTATTTATCTTTGATTTTCAGTAGTTTTATTATGAAATGCCTAGATGTGTCTTCCTTTGACTTAGTTCTTTTGGTATTCTCGAGCTTCTGACAATGATGGCACTTATAGGGCAGTGGTAAAAACTGATATTTTTAATAAATATTGGTTACATTGGAGAAATATACAGGGAAAAAATGAATCTGACTGTGTTGTCACACCACACACAAATTCCTAGTCGATTCTGGATCTAGAATGGTAAAACTGAGGCTTTTAGAAAAAACAGAGAAGGACATCTTCATGACCTTGAGTTGAGCAAAAAATTTCTTAAACAAGACACAGCAAGCACTAGTCAATATAAAGAAAACATAAGCTAGATTTTAATAAAGTTGGGAATATTTCCTATGAAAAGGAAAGCCATAGAGTAAGAAAAGATGACTGCAACATATGTATCTCAGAAAAGACTCATACCTTAAATTGATCAAAGACTAACAAAACTCAATGACAGAAAGACAAGCCATAAAAAATGGACAAAACTCTTGAATAAGTTCTTCATAATGAGCTTTTTCAAATGACCAATAACTATATTAAAACTATAGGACAAGGAGTTCAGCATCATTAATTATCCTGAAAATGCAAATAAAAACTACAGTTAGCTACCATAATAGGACTACAAGATGGCTAAAATCAAAAAGGCTGACAATAATAAGAATTGTCAGGGATGTGGAGTACCCAGTACTCAACTATACTACTATGGAAGTGACAATGATACAGCCACACAGAAAATTACTTGGCAGAATCTTGCAAATTTGAAAATACACTGTCTTAGCCTAGGTCTTATAGTTGCAGAATCTTAGGTAAGGATTAAGATGCCAACACTTTATAAGAAAGATGAAAGCCCATGGCACAAAGGAAGCAAGGAAAGAAAAGAGACAAAGCAACGTTAGGTGGTATATTATTTCATTGGCTATTGCATCATAATTAGTGCAGGTTGCAATGGAAAGTTTGCAAGGAAGAATAAGCTTCAAAATATTCAGTGGCATATAAAAATTAAGAAGAAAATTACCTACCCTATATTCTATTGGTCTTGGTTCACCTAAAGGGGAGAAAATTATTCTATTTCTTATTCAGCTCTTTTAAATTTTAGCTCAGTAATGATTTCTGCATTTGAATGGTACTGGAACTTAGGACAGTTTCAAATTTGGATCTGGTAGATATAAGCCTGCTTCAATCGTTGCTGAACATATATATTTTGTGCATACATGCCTGCATTTCTATCAGTTTTATACATGGGGTAACTTTCTGGGCTGTACAGTGTGAATGATTAGATGCACATTTCAAGATTCCCAGAAATGCCTCCATATTTCTTTATCCTGTAAAGTATCTCACTAGTGCTATGTTGGACTTTTGGTCTGAAGGTAAAATTGCTTTAATTAAGGATTATTTCCAGAGTCACTGAAATATTTTTTAACATTGTAGTCTTATTTTATCATGCTAAACTATATTAATAAAGTGAACAAATGTAAAATTGAACTTTTTTTCCCTTTAATAAAATGAATGTACTGCTAATATGTCATTCTTTTCATATATTACCTGACTTATTTTGTTAATTTTGAAAGATTTTTGTATCTATATTTATAAATGAGATTAGTCTCTAATATGTGTTTCTTATAATGTCTTTGTCAAGTTTGTGTATCACAGGAAGTCATGCTGGACTATATAGACTCTTTATATTTATTGGAAAGGAAGTGCTTCCATTGTTTCTATTCTCTGGAAGAATTGGTAAAATATTACTGCTATTCTTCCTTAAATAGTTAGTAGACTTGATTTATCACTGAAGTAATGTAGGCTTGGAATTTAATTCGGGAAAGATTTTTTATTAAGATTCAATATATTTAATAGATATGAGCTATACAGTTTTTCTCTTTCTTTTGTTTCAGCTTCAGTAATTTTTTTTTTACAAAGATATATTTTATCTAAATTTTATTTGCATAAATATAGTAAGGACTGAGGATCAACTGCTTAAAGAAACCAGTAGGAGATTAAAAATGAAATAATTATAAAAGTAACTATAACTACAATAAATAGATAAGGGATAAGGATGAAGATGTGAAATATGACTTCAAAAACACAAAATGTGGGGAATGGGAGAAAAATATGTAGACTTTTTAGAATGTGTTTGAACTTAAATGACTACAGTTTAAAACAAGTATAAATAGTTAGACATCAACATATATGAACCCCATGGTAACCATGAAACCAAAATCTACAATAGATAGAAAGAAGGTGCACAAGCATAGTACTAAAGAAAATCATCAAAGCACAAGGAAAGAAACAAAAATAAGAAGAAATGAACAGAGAAAAATATCATAAACAACTGGAAAACAAGTAATAAAATGGCAATAAGTACATACCTATCAATAAATGTGAATGGACTAAATACTCTAGTCAAAAGACATAGGGTGGTCGATTGGATTAAAAAATAAAATACCCTTCAATATGCTGTCTACCAGAGATTCACTTCAGGGCTAAAGATACACACAGATTGAAAGTGACAGGATGGAAAAGGATATTTTATGAAAATGGAAATGACAAGAGAGCGGAGACAGTGATATTCATAACAAACAAAATAGACTTTAAAACAAAAGCTATAACAAAAGACTAAGAAAATATTATACAATGATAAAGTGATCTGTACAAGGAGAGATTACTGTACTCATTAATATATATGCACTCACTACAGGAGCACCTAACAATATGAAGCAAATACAAATGGACATAAAAGAAGAAATTGATAATAACACACTAATAGTAGGGGACTTTAACACACCACTTACATCAATAGACAGATCATCCAGACAGAAAATTAATAAGGCAACAGAAGTCATAAATGATACAATAGACCAGTTGGACTTAATAGATATCTACAGGACATTACATCCAAAAGCAGCAGAATACACATTCTTTTCAAGTGCATATGGAATATTTTCCAGTATAGATCACACGCTAGGTCACACAAGTTTCAACAAATTTAACAGGGTAGAAATTATATTAAGTATTTTTTATGACCACAGCAGTATGAAACTAGAAATCAATTACAGGGGGTTCCTTGGTGGCACAGTGGTTAAGAATCCACCTACCAATGCAGGGGACATGGTTTCGAGCCCTGGTCCGAGAAGATCCCACATGCTGTGGAACAACTAAGCCCAACACCAAAACTACTGAGCCTGTGCTCTAGAGACCATGAGCCACAACTACTGAAGCCTGTGTGCTTACAGCCTGTGCTCTGCAACAAGAGAAGCCAACACAATGAGAAGCCCTCAGCAACTAGAGAAAGGACACACACAGCAATGGAAGACCCAATGCAAGCAAAACATCAATAAATAAATACATAAATACCAAGCTAAAAAAATAAATAAATAAAATCTATTTTTAGATTAGAGACAAGATGGCAGAAGAGTAAGACGTGGAGATTACCTTCCTCCCCACAGATACAACAGAAATACATCTACAGGTGGAAAAACTCCTACAGAAAACCTACTGAACACTGGCAGAAGACCTCAGACCTCCAAAAAGGCAAGAAATTCCCCATGTACCTGGGTAGGGTAAACAAAAAAGAAAAAACAGAGACAGAGGGATAGGGATGGGACTGGCACCAGTGGGTGGGAGCCGTGAAGCAGGAAAGGTTTCCACACACTGAGAAGCCCCTTCGTGGGAGGAGACTGTGGGTGGTGGAGGGGGGAAGCTTTGGAGTCGCGGAGGAGAGCACAGCAACAGGGGCACAGAGGATCAGAGCCGACCGGCACTCACGAGACTGAGAGGCTTCTCTACTCCCCCGCTGGGGCGGGCAGGACTGGGAGCTGAGGCCCAGGCTTTGGTCGGGGCACAGGGAAAGGACTGGGGCTGGCAACGTAAACACAGCCTACAGCAGGTTAGTGCACCACGGATAACCGGCAGGGAGTCCGGGAAAAAGTCTGGACCTGCCGAAGAGGCAAGAGACTTTTTCTTCCCTCTTTGTTTCCTGGTTCACGAGGAGAGGGGATTAAGAGCTCGGCTTAAAGGAGCTCCAGAGACTGGCGTGAGCCGCGGCTACCAGCGCGGAACCCAGAGATGGGCCTGAGATGTTAAGGCTGCTGCTACTGCCACCAGGAAGCCTGTGTGCGAGCACAGGTCACTCTCTACACCTCCCCTCCTGGAGACTGTGCAGCCCGCGAACACCAGGGTCCCAGGATCCAGGGACGGCTTCCCCAGGAGAACGCACAGCACGCCTCAGACTGGTGCAAAGTCCCGCTGGCCTCTGCCGCTGCAGGCTCACCCTGCAGTCCGTCCCCCACCCTCCCCTTGGCCTGAGTGAGCCAGAGCCCCCGAGTCAGCGGCTCCTTTAACCCCGTCCTGTCTGAGCGAAGAACAGATGCCCTCTAGCGACCTACACAGAGAGGCGAGCCCTAATGCAAAGCTGAGCCCCGGGAGCTGTGCGAACAAAGAAGAGAAAGGGAAATCTCTCCCAGCAGCCTCAGGAGCAGCGGATTAAATCCCCACAATCAACTTGATGTACCCTGCATCTGCGGAATACATGAATAGACAACGAATCATCCCAAATTGAGTAGGTGGACTTTGAGGGCAAGATTTTTTTTTTTCCCCTTTTCGTCATTTTATGAGTGTGTATGTGCATTCTTCTCTGTGAGATTTTGTCTGTATTGCTTTGCTTTCACCATTTGTCCTAGGGTTTTTTTAACTTTAAAAAATTTTTTTTCTATCTTAATAATTTTTTTTTATTTTAATAACCTTATTTTATTTTATCTAACATTATTCTATTTTATCCTTCCTATCTTCCTTCCTCCCTCCCTCCCTCCCTCCCCCCCCCCCCCCTCTCTTTCTTTCTTTCTTTCTTTCACTTTTTCTCCCTTTTATTCTGAGCCATGTGGATAAAAGCCTCTTGGTGCTGCAGCCAGGAGTCAGTGCTGTGCCTCTGAGGTGGGAGAGCCAACTTCAGGACACCAGTCTACAAGAGAACTCCCAACGCCACATAATATCAAATGGCAAAAATCACCCACAGATCTCCATCTCAACACCAGCACCCAGTTTCACTCAAAGACCAGCAAGTTACAGTGTTGGACACCCTATGCCAAACAACTAGCAAGACAGGAACACAACCCCACCCATTAGCAGAGAGGCCGCCTAAAATCATAAGTCCACAGACACCCCAAAACACACCCCCTGACGTGGACCTGCCCACCAGAAAGACAAGATCCAGCCTCATACATCAGAACACAGGCACTAGTCCCCTCCACCAGGAAGCATACACAGCCCACTCAACCAACTTTAGCCACTGGGGACAGACACCAAAAACAACGGGAACTACGAACCTGAAGGCTGCAGAAAGGAGACCCCAAACATAGTAAGATAAGCAAAATGAGAAGACAGAAAAACACACAGCAGTTGAAGGAGCAAGATAAAAACCCACCAGACCTAACAAATGAAGAGGAAATAGGCAGTCTATCTAAAAAAGAATTCAGCATAATGATAGTAAAGATGATCCAAAACCTTGGAAATAGAATTAACAAGGACCTAGAAGAAGTAAAGATGAAACAAGCAACAATGAACAACAACAGTAAATGAAATTAAAAATACTCTGGAAGGGATCAATAGCAGAATAACTGAGGCAGAAGAACGGATAAGTGACCTGGAAGATAAAATAATGGAAATAACTACTGCAGAGCAGAATAAGAAAAAAAGAATAAAAAGAACTGAGGACAGTCTCACAGACCTCTGAGACAACATTAAATGCACCAACATTCGAATTATAGGGGTTCCAGAAGGCAAGGAGAAAAAGAAAGGGACTGAGAAAATATTTGAAGAGATTATAGTTGAAAACATCCCTAATATGGGAAAGGAAATAGTTCATCAAGTCCAGGAAGCACAGAGAGTCCCATACAGGATAAATCCAAGGAGAAACATGCCGAGACACAACTAATCAAACTATCAAAAATTAAATACAAAGAAAACATATTAAAAGCAGCAAGGGAAAAACAACAAATAACGCACAAGAGAATCCCCATAAGGTTAACATCTGATCTTTCAGCAGAAACTCTGCAAGCCAGAAGGGACTGTCAGGACATATTTAAAGTGATGAAGGAGAAAAACCTGCAACCAAGATTACTCTACCCAGCAAGGATCCCATTCAGATTTGATGGAGAAATTAAAACCTTTACAGACAAGCAAAAGCTGAGAGAGTTCAGCACCACCAAACCAGCTTTACAACAAATGCTAAAGGAACTTCTCTAGGCAAGAAACACAAGAGAAGGAAAAGACCTACAATAACAAACCCAAAACAATTAAGA
>RJWK010066115.1:0-11909 GCA_004363435.1 Platanista minor | reverse complement strand
AGCACAGGGAGATCAGCTCAGTGCTTTGTGATCACCTGGATGGGTGGGATGGGGAGGGTGGGAAGGAGGGAGACGCAGGAGGGAGGAGATGTGGGAACATATGTGTATGTATAATTGATTCACTTTGTTATAAAGCAGAGACTGACACCATTGTAAAGCAATTATACTCCAATAAAGATGTAAAAAAAAAAAAAAAAAATTTGAAGCTCCCATCAAAACATGACCCTGAACAATAATGAATGAAGGCTTTACTATACACTTCATATAGATGGTCTTATGTAATCCTCTTAACAACTCTTTGCAGTAGACACTAGTATTATCCCCATTTCACATATAATAAAATGAATTTTTAAAAGGATTTCGGTAATCTGCTCAATCTAATTACACAAACAAGTTAGTAGCCAAACTGGAATTTGAACTTGGGTTGTCTAACTTGGAGCCCATACTCTTAACTAACTCACTATACATCACAGTTTCTAGGGGCTAACCCTAGCTGTGCTCGTATTGCTTCCCCGTAGTTACCTGTGCATACATTATCTGTCTCCTTACCCTTCTATCCTTAGTCTTTTTTGCAGTACGCGGGCCTCTCACTGTTGCGGCCTCTCCCGTTGCGGAGCACAGGCTCCGGATGCGCAGGCTCAGCGGCCATGGCTCACGGGCCCAGCCACTCCACGGCACGCGGGATCCTCCCAGACCGGGGCACGAACCCGCGTCCCCTGCATCGGCAGGCGGACTCTCCACCACTGCGCCACCAGGGAAGCCCAATCCTTAGTCTTAACTAAGAATTATCATATGGGAAATAAAATTTTAAGTAGGTCTCCAAGGTTAAATGAAGCATTTCATTTAGAAAGCATCATTTAACATATTCTCAGACTATGATATCATATTCATCTCCAGACCATTGAGGGCAGTTAGTCATAATGGAAGATTAAGACTTTAAAAAGGTACTAGTCACAAAAGAAAAGAGGTCATAGCATCCTGCTTTGATTCACAGATTCTGAGTAATAAAAAGCAGATAGTCACATTAAGCACACATTCATTTCTAAATGACATATTCTTAAAATTTTCCAGGTATTAGTAATTTATAGGATGCTCTCTCTTGTCAAGCATCTTGAAATTTCATTACCAAGATGCTCAAATACTTCCATTTGCTTGCAATATCATTGTGTTCAACATCAGGTATAATAATAAGTGAGCGAGGGATTAGGACTTGAAAATCTTTGAAATTACAGAGATATTCATTATTAGGGAATTGATCGTAATGGGATTTAACCTATTACAACTAATTAGTACAGGTTTTCTAAGTGGAGCAGAACCTTAATAATTATTTAGCAATTTTAGTTGTGTGGAAAGCCATGCATATGAAAAAAATCCACTTAGCTTCCAAAAGAGCACAGTAAATTCGAGAATTTGAAGAGATAAAAAGCTGCAGAAGGTGAGTTGAACGTGTTTTCCAACAGTTTGCTCTTAAATTGCTGCATTTATGGTATCTAATAGAAAACAAGGGTAGTGGCAAAATGACTAAAAGATAAAGTATGATATATTACTCTCCCAAAACCTTCTGAATGATCACTCCTGCATCAAAAAAATGAAAGCCTTAGCTATTATCTCTCCCACTGTAATGAAGTATGCAGGTAACTTTATCTCAGGCTTTGCATACACTGCAAGTCCCTTGATTCTGGGATATTGCCACTCAAATATTACTCTATGATATAAAAATGATCGTTTCTGAAAATAGTCAATGCAGCATTTACCTCTCAGACTATCCTCTCCAATAATCCCATTACTACTGATGACTTCCTTACTATCAATGGAAGTCAAGTATCTCCTAGTCACCAAGAGATGCAAAAGATTTTAGGTTGTTATTTTTTGAAAAGTGATTGCACACACATGGTATAAATCCCAGGAGTACCAAGCTATACATTATAGAGGGTCTCTTCTTCCCATCCTGGCCCTTTGTGCCCCTCTGTCCCTCAAGAGGCAGCCACTGTTGCCAGTTTCTTGCATGTGCTTCCAGAGGTACTCTGCTCTTTTCGACAAGCAGTAGCATTTCAGAGTGCTGTGCAGCACCTTTAAAAAAATTAGCAGCTTTATTGAGGCATAATTTACATACTATACAATTAATTAAATTTAAGTGAACATTTGATAATTGGTAGTAAGTTTACAGTCATGGAACCATTGCTGCAGTCCAATTTTTACAACATTTACATTACTCTAAAAATATCCCCGGTGACCATTTGCAATCATTCCCTGTTCCCACCCCGCCCCAAGAAACCACTAATCTACTTTCTGTCTCTATAGATTGGCCTTTTCTGGACATTTCATATAAATGCAATCTTGTAATATTTGGTCTTACGTTACTGGCTTCTTTCACTTAACCTAATGCTTTTAAGAGTCATACATGTTGTAGCATATAACAGTACTTTATTTCTTTTTATTGCGTTCCATTGTAGGGGTATATTACCTGTGGTTTATTCATTAATCAGTTAATGTCCATTTGTTTTTTTCCACTTTTTGGCCATTGTGAATAATGTTGCTATGAATGGTCACACACAAGTCACACATATGTTTTCATTTCTCTTGAGTAGATGTGAAGGAGTGGAATTCTTGGGTTGCATGGCAATTATATGTTTAACATTTCTGCAACTGCCAAGCTGCTTCCAAAGTGACTGTACCATTTTTCATTCACAATAACAAGTAAAGGGTTAACTCAGTTGGCTTGGGTGACTCAACACCTTCACATTCCCAACAAAGCTCTGTCTCAGGACCAAACCTTGGCTGGCTCTTGGGAGGTGAACTCTGAGTTCTTGGAATATTCTGCCTGTAAGCGTGCTTTTATACACCTGATACCTTGGGCCACCAATTTGATCAGATACTTTATGCTAACTGTGATTTACGAAGGACATCTGTTTTGCTCTGGGGTATGTAGGGTCTGAGTAGCTGAGGTCAGTGCCACAGATATGGCCTTCCTACATAAATGACTCCCAGTAAAAGTCCTGGACACCAAGACTTGGGTGAGCTTCGCTGCTTGATAACATTTTGCACGTGTTGTCAAACATCATTGCTGAAAGAAATATGTGTATCCATGTGACTCCACTGGGAGAGAACACCTGGAAGATTGTACCTGGTTTCTCCTGGATTTCACCTGTGTGCCTTTTCCTTTGGCTGATTTTAATCTGTATTCTTTCACTGTAATAAACAGTAATCATGACTATAACAGCTTTTCTTAGTCAAGTCCTTCTAGTGAATCATCAAGGCTGAGAACCCCTGACACACAAACCCATTTTTCTATTTTGTTGTTCATTTTATTGTTATTTTATAACATGTTTATAGAAGTTTAAGAAATTATCTCCTATCTGCAATATAAATTATAAATATTTTTCCTAATTTATTTGTTGTCTTTTGACTTCACTTACAGTGCTTTTAGTCAATGCAAAAACTTACAACTTGTTGAATCTAATTTATCATTTTTATGGCATCTGTGTTTTGTGTCATAATTAGAAAGATTTTTCCCAGTCTGATTGTATTGAGATACTTTGTATATTTCCTTTAGACTTTTTTTTTTTTTTTTCGGTACGCAGGCCTCTCCCTGTTGTGGCCTCTCCCGTTGCAGAACACAGGTTCCGGACGCGCAGGCTCAGCGGCCATGGCTCATGGGCCCAGCCGCTCCGCGGCATGTGGGATCCTCCCGGACCGGGGCACGAACCCTCATCCCCTGCATCGGCAGGCGGACTCTCAACCACTGCGCCACCAGGGAAGCCCTCCTTTAGACTTTTTAAACATTTAAATCTTTGATCCATCAAGAATCTATTTTGGTGTAAGGTCTGAGGTAGGGACCTAAATTAATTGTTTTCAAAATGACTAGCCATTATTCCAGCATCACTTATTGACTAATTAACCTTTAATCCATTAATTTAAAATGTTTCCTTTGTCATATATTAATTTTTCAAATGCATTTTGGCCTATTTTGGAATTTCTTTTGTTCCATTGATCTGTTTGATTATTCATGTAGTAGTGCCAAACTCTTTTAATGTTTCACTTTATGTTTCAGAATTTTGTAGGGCTAGTTCTCCCTTTCTTCAGCTTATTACTTTTCTGTTTCAGAAGACTCCTGGTTATTCTTGAATATTTGTTTTTATTTTAATTTTAAGTTTTGCTTGCATAGCTCCAAAACACATCTTATTGACATGATGAGTTAACTTGTATTAAATTTATAGATTAACCCACAAAGATGTTGAATCTTCCTACCTGAATCAGTAGCATGTTTTCTGTTTGTGCAAGTCTTTTGTTTCTCAGAGGGGTTGTAAATTTTATTTCATGTAACACTCAAGAATCTGTAGCTAAGTTTATTTTCACTTCTTTTGTTGTCTTGTCTTATCCTTCTACAATGCAGGTGAACTCTGCCTTGTGTCCTTGATTTATAAAAGCAATTGCTTTATTTAGGTTTTCTTTTTCTTGACTATATGCTTGGTTACTCATTTAACCTATGGCAACATTATTCTAAAAAGTTTTCTTCTTCTGTCATTTTTCTCTGTTCTTCACTCATTTTCTTTCCTCACAGGGTATTTATATAGATTCTAGTCTACCCTTGAATGAGAAGTTATTTTCAGGAGTATTATTTTCAGGAGTAGTTATTTTCAGGAGTATTATTTTCAGGAGTATTATTAAGGAGTGTGTGGGGAAGGGACCTGTGACACAGTGTTTGGTGTGTGATTGTGTTCTTTTAGTCTTTTCTTTTCCTGAGGCAACTAAGATATGACCTGCAGGACTGCTAACAATGCAGAATATTTCCTTTTCACCTGATCTCAGTGAGTTTCTTATAAATATAGTTTGTCTGCATGCTTCCTCACTTCCTATATCTCACCTCGCTTCTAAGGCTTTCTTGATAAACTAGGTCCATGACTCCTAATGCCAATGTACACACACATCCTTGTTATACTATTGTCTTGGAATACTGTGGGAAATTGTGCTTTGCCATATTTTTTCTGAGACCTACAATGTGGTCATCTTCTCTCAGCATCTTCCCACAATCCTATTTGACCTCCCTCATATAGTGTGATTTGGAATTAATGACCTCTCCAACTTCCAGTGAAGATAAAGTTTTCATTTTTCTTCTTGTTGCTTTTGTTTGATTTCCAAGAGGAAAAGTAAAAATTGCCACTTTTATTTCACAATTTAAAAATGGAAAGTCTACCCTCCTTATAAATGCTTTGTTCTAATATTTTAATAATATTTAAATATGTTAAAAAAAAGTTTGCTTTTATGGGGCTGGAAAGAGTAGGAATTGAGGTAGAACCAGTCCTGCTTTCTGAGTTCCTTCTGATGACCTGGAGACGCTCAGGTGACTTGGCTCTTTGTTTTTCTGTCAGGGAGCTCCATTTTCCTAAATTTTTAAAAGGCATAAAATTTTCCTCTCTTCTCCTTCTTCCTCTAGTTATTCATTAAAACTCTCTAGGCAATAAGAAAAACTGGAATAAGTTAGCTTATTTTACTTTTAGTAATTTCCTCTCTGGACCCTAATGCTGCCCTCTCTAACCTTGGGCCATCAGTAAGCAATCCATGTCCATCTTTCAAAACCTATAGCACTTTCACCTTGTCATCTGAGATATGTGGAAACCCATGAGCTCTGGTTCCTTAGGGTGATTCTCCTCCAAGTGGCAAATGTCACTTTCATCCCACTCATTGACCAAGGCAAGTCCAGGGACTAGCCCAGATTTTAATGGGGGAGGTGCTATAATCTTCCCCCAGGATCAGAAGGTGAAGTAAATATTGGTGAATAGTAGTACAGTCTGGCATATAAACAAACACTTGTTGAATACTTGCAAGAATATTCCACCAAGGGGGGAATTAAACTCCAAGGAGCAGGATTATATTAGCTCTGAGGTTCCACACAATGCTAAAACTCTCAGAATTATTTTTATTAAGGACCTCAGAATGTTTGCCTAGTTTAAGTGCGCTCATAGAACAAGTCTGATGGGAAGGGGGCAATAATATTTCTCAAGGTGGTTCACTTTGCGGGAGGGTAGAAATGATGGTGGTGGGGAAGGGATGCCACAATCAGAGGACTACCTAATGCAGATGTCGGTGTCCCCTATCCTCCACCTTGTCTGTGCACGTGTGCTGTTTTATCCTACGTTGGCCCTAACTGAGAGTTCAACACTGCTAGTCTCCTCCAAATTAATCTACAAACCTATGGCAGTCCGTTTGAGCTGCTGTAACAAAATACCACAGACTGGATAGCTTATGAACAGCAGAAATGTATTTCTCACAGTCTGGAGGCTGAGAAGTTCAAGATCAGGGTGCCAGCCTGGCCATGTTTTGGTGAGGGCCCTCTTCCTGGTTCATAGCCAGCACCTTCTTGCTGTGTCCTCACGTGGCTGGAGGGGGCTCTGGAGTTCTGCAGGGTTTCTTTTATAAGACCATGATTCCCATTCACGAGGGCTTCACCTTCATGACCTAAGTAAGCACTTAACAAAGGCCCCACCTCCTAAAACCATCACATTACGCATTAAAATTTCAAAATATAAATTGGGGGGGGGGGACAAAAATTCGAACCATCACATTTCCCCAATATCATATTAAGTTTTATAGTAAATTTTCCTGAAGGAAGTGGAATAAAGCGTTTACATTATACTCCTCAACCGACCAGTTGGAGAACCCCTAACATGTGTTTGTTTTCTCCTGTGACTCTTTTTGGCTTCCCTGTATTAAGAGCTTCATTCTCTGGCCCTTTCATTGCTGAGGACCCAAGCTTGTTAGCTAACTTTCCATCTTCATTTCAGTTTTTCTTTCTCCTTCTTAGGAACAACAAAATTTCCTCTCTTTGACCTATGCATAGGGCATTAACAACTGTTGTTTGCTGCAGTTCCCCACCCTTGGTACTTCCTCCTCTAATGACTCCTCAAAGTATTTCTTTCTAACACAAACAACGGCCTCTCCATGAAGTGTTTTGGTGAATAATCTCTTTTATCCCCTTCTTGTGGCATTAGTATGAGGACGCCCTTAGGAACATGAGAGGGGAAGCTGAGACAAAGTCAAATGTAATCGCAGCCTTTTGCAGAGTATCAGTGCTCATTCTGACATGCCTAGAAGCATTTACATCTTCCTCTTAGCCCTACCAGACCTCCATGCATTCAGATACAAGAACACATGGTAATTGAGTGTCTATATTTATGTGGTAAAATCTTGATTAGAAAGAGCAAGGGACTTTAGAGCTGAACAGATCTGGGCTCAGATCTCAGCTCCATTACTTCCTGGTTGAGGAAATCTTTGGTAAATTGCAAGTTGCTTAACCTCTCTCAGGTTCTCCCTTACCACACACACACACACACACACACACACACACACACACACAGAATAAAAGTAAACACATCCTCATGTAAGGATGAAAATGAAATATACAAAGCACCTAGAACAGTGTTTGGCACTAAGTAGGTGCTCATTAAGTGGAAATTGTTATTTTCACATCCTAAAGGAAGAAATAACTGCCTTTCTCACTGGCAATTTTTAAATCTTTTTCCATTACTAGCGGCTAGATATATCCAAGGTGATCATTAACTAACTTAAATTCTCAATCTTCATAGGTATAATGACCATAAGAACTCAATTCCCTCAACTTAATATAATAATTAAGTCTTGTTTTTAAAGATTTTGGAAGCTCCATTGTCAGGACAGTGGAGCCATTCTCGTCATCATTCAGCAGAAAAAATTATACATGATTAATTCATAGGTTGTGGTTTAATAAAATCTGTTATAAAAATAAACCTAACAATGGAATTGGAATTGTTTTCATATAATACTATATCTTTTGACATTCATAACTGTCCCTTGAGGTAAGTAGAGTTCATGTGATTATCTCCAGCATAGGGGAGGAAATCAAGGGTCAGACACATGAACAAAGGCCTTTGGAAGCTGAATCCTGGACTTTTCTCTACATTGTAAAAAATTTATTAAATGAAATAATGAATATAAAAAGCTTCATAAGTTATAAAGCTTTTTGAAAATATAAGTAGATATGGCAATTGTTCTTATCGTGGAGGAGACAGTCTAATAAATCCTGCAACTTGAAACTTGCCATTTCTAATTCAAACCAAAGCATTTAATTCCATTACCAAAAACTTCAGAAGGTTTAACTCTTCCCAAATACCTTCAGCTTGGTTCTCATTCTAAACTCAGGATCGACTTTTCTTCTAGGTCTGTGTAATGAGGTGGGAGTTAGAAGTGACCCAGTGTTTAAGGCCTTCTTTGGAGGCCTGGGGAAGTGGGTCATCAGGACCAAGTCGCCAGTAGGAATCAGCTAGAAGCTTTGTAAACAGAAGCCATATTTAACCCATTAAACCTTAAGTTGTGAATACAGAATTGGATACTGGAGTTCTGTCTCTTCCCATAATGCCTTTTGTTCAGAGTTGAATTTGAGGACCTTACAATTTGATGACGCTTCTGCCCTGCTGTCCTACTTGCAAGCATGTGGCAAATCCATCTCCCTACATTATTCAGTTCTTCCAGTGAGTTGTAAGGTTGACCCAATAGGTTCATCTCCAGGGTTATAGTCACGAGTAACTATTGAATATTAATGCATTTCTGAAAGCAACTTTCAAGTCTATTTCACATTATTGTTTTAGGGAACTTTTGTCAGTCTACTGTTTTTATAGAATTCCTGGAAAATAGACAATGTCTATTTCACCTTTAGCTAAAAGTGTACTCATTTCATTTATGGAAAGAATGTAGATTATTTCTAGGTGAGTTTAATCAGTTTTGTACTTAAGAAGAGAGAATACTTTACAATCTTGAGGGAATACATTTACATGTAGATTTTTAATAAAAACCTCCATTATCTTTCCATCAATAGACTTTCTGAATAATTCTACATATCTTTCCTATTGAAGGAAAATAGGAAAATTGAAGTGTCCAATTCAACTTTAAAAAAATCTTATGAAACTGACTTAAAGCCATAGAAGCTCAACATTGATATGTGTCTGTCAACTTAGTCTTAGCTTCAAAAATTCAAGAGTTTGAAAAATATTTATTTTTCTCTTCCATCATGTAGCAGAGGGTAGATGGTACAAGTTTTCCTGAATTACTGACAGCACTGACTAATCGGTTATCTTCTGACTAAACTTTCCTCACTATGCATGCTATTACAATACCCAAGAGTGAGTCAGGGGCTTCCCTGGTGGCGCAGTGGTTGAGAGTCCGCCTGCCGATGCAGGGGACGCGGGTTCGTGCCCCGGTCCGGGAAGATCCCTCATGCCGCGGAGCGGCTGGGCCTGTGAGCCATGGCCGCTGAGCCTGCGCGTCCAGAGCCTGTGCTCCGCAACGGGAGAGGCCACAGCGGTGAGAGGCCCGCGTACCGGAAAAAAAAAAAAAAAAGAGTGAGCCAGGTGCTGTCACTACCTGCTGTCTCTCTTCCCATGTCTGAGACATAGAGTGCAGGTGGAGGAGAAAAGTCCATTAGAGTAAAAGAGACCCAGGGGCCATCACACTGCTGCCTCTGTATATCCCTCATCCGTTGACAGACATTTAGAATCTACCTTTAAGGTTCAGTGGGAAAGAGATTTGCTAACTACTGCATCAAGAAGATTTTAAGTAACAATGTTAGGTAACAGTTATGGTCTGAATTGTGTCCTCCTCCAACCCAAGCCCCGAATTCATGTATTGCAGTCCTAACCCCCAGCATCTCAGAATGTGACTGTGATTGGAGGGAGAGTCTTTAAGGAGGAAATTAAGTTGAAATCAGGTCATTAAAGTGGGCCCTAATCCAGTTTGCCAAGTATCCTTATAAAATGCGATTAGAACATAGACACCCACAGATGGATGACCATATGAAGACATAGGGAGGAGGTGGCCATCTACTAGCAAATCAGAGAGACCTCAGAGGAAACCAACCCTGCTGACTGATCTTGGAGTTCTAGTCTCCAGAACTGTGAGAAAATAAATGTCTGTTTTTTAAGCTACCCAGTCTGTGGTACCTTGTTACGGCAGCCCTGGGAAAACTAATACAGTGAAACTAAACACGTACACACACACATCCACATACATTTAGATTACTTTAGAGTCCGTAAGCAGAGTTCCCAGAAAGAGCAGGCCACTGCCACTGATTCTGTTGTTACTCCTGGCCCCTCTCCTATGAAAAGTTGAAAGGTGCTATTCTCTATAATCCATTGGCCAAAGTACTATGTAAGGAACAAACATTAGTGTGATCTCTAGATGACAAGCCCTTTGACCCTCCATCTTCAGTTCTACATCCCTCCTTGATGATAAAAGAATGGACTTGGGAGTTATCTACCCCTATGATTATTGTGAGGATTACATGAGTATGTGTGCAGGGGGCAGGGAGGTATATAACTGTTAAGGACACACAGTAAGCATTATATGTTTTTCCTATTGTTATTTTCATCATCATAGGCTTCTTTAAAGAATTTAATAAGGCAAAATATGTAAACCATAGCCCTCTCAACATTACAGGTGTCCAATAAATGAAAGCTGGTATACTGACTTGCTGTACTTAAGAGTACAAACTTTGGAATCAGACAAATGTAGATTAGAACTCTGGCTCTTTCCTTCCCTTCCCCCAAAGCCTGCTTCTCTCTCAGTCTTTCCATCTTAGTTAATGACAATTCCATGCTTCCTGTTCCTTAGGCTAAATATCTCAGTGTCATCCTTGGTTATTCTTTTTCTTACAAGCTTCACAATCTGCCATCAAACCCTTCAAAATATACCCAGAAACTAAACGCTTTCACACCCCCTCCCCTGCCAATACCACCATGATCCAAACCACTCTTATCTCTCACCTGGCATATTGTCAATAGCATCCTAAATAGTTTTCTTATTTCTTCACCTTCTCCCTTTTATTTTGTTCTGAACACAGCAGACAGAATCCTTTTAAAACATGTCACTCCTCTGTTCAGAACCCTTCAATGGCTCTCCAAGATAAGAACCAAACCTTCAATGATCTACTTGGCTCCTATCCCCCCACATTACCTATCTGACTGCATTTCCTACTCCTTTCCCCTTGCTCACTCCACTTAGGCAACGCTGACCTTATTAGCTGCTTTTTGAAGAAAGCAGGCAGACTACTGCCTCAGAGCCACCTCACTTGCTGTTTCTTCTGCCTGGAATTTTCTTCTCTTTTTCACCACCCTCAGGTTGCAGTTTCCCTGGGAATCCTACTTAAATTTGCAAGCCTCACCTCTTTATCCTCATCTTTCTAGATTATTTTTTTCATAGGTTTATCTTCTAAAACTCTCTATATTTTATTTTTTATTTTGTTAATTATCTATTATTCCCCCACTCTAATGTAAGTTTCTTGAGAGAAGTGACTGATATTTCTTGGGTTAACGGCTGAATTGCCAGTGTTTGACGTATTAGAAAAGATTAAGGGGTGGACAAGAGGAGAGTTGTAAGAAATTTAAGGAGCTTCAAAAACTCAGCATGTGGGGTTTTAAAAAATTCATTTATTTTTATTTTTTGGCTGCATTGGGTCTTCGTTGCTGTGCGCAGGCTTTCTCTAATTGTGGCGAGCGGGGGCTACTCTTCGTTGCTGTGTGCAGGCTTCCCATTGTGGTGGCTACTCTTTGTTGTGGAGCACGGGCTCTAGGCACACAGGCTTCAGTACCTGTGGCATTCGGGCTCCGTAGTTGTGGCTGATGGGCTCTAGAGCACAGGCTTGGTAGTAGTGGCACATGGGCTTAGCTGCTCCGCAGCATATAGGATCCTCCCGGACCAGGGATCAAACCTGTGTCCCCTGTGTTGGCAGGCAGACTCTTAACCACTGCACAACCAGGGAAGTCCCCTACATGTGGGTTTTATTATTTTCACACATTCTGATACATCAGTGGTTCCAGTGGGCTTTTATGATTTATACTTGAAAGCAAATATACAAAAGTTTCATGGGTCAACAGATATTTAGT
>RJWK010066114.1:0-11900 GCA_004363435.1 Platanista minor | reverse complement strand
TTTGTTTGTTTTGTTTTGTTTTGTTTTTGCGGTACGCGGGCCTCTCACTGCTGTGGACTCTCCCGTTGCGGAGCACAGGCTCCGGACGCAACAGGCTCAGCGGCCATGGCTCACGGGCCCAGCCGCTCTGCGGCATGTGGGATCCTCCCGGACCAGGGCACCATCCCCTGTCCCCTGCATTGGCAGGCGGACTCTCAACCACTGTGCCACCAGGGAAGCCCTATTCTATGTATTTTTATATGTGTAATATATACTATATGTATATTATGTGTATATATATATGTGTGTATATATATGTATGTATGTATGTATATATATGTATATCATTGAGTAGTATTTACCACTTGAGAAATGCTACATGACAGGCTGGTTGGAAATTAATGATTATTTGTGGGAAATTAATTAAGGAAATAGTATTCTTGATTGTTGTCTAACGCCCCTTAAATGTTAAATTAGGGTGTGCCTCACACTTGAACCATCTGTTTTAATCAGGTCAGTGGTGAGGGATATTGTATGTGGCAGAGTCGGACTCAGCTGGTACCGGTGTTGCTAAGTTGCCTTCAGGAGTATATCCCCAGAGCGGCTGAGTCCTGACGTCAGAACAGTGGATCGAAGACAGAGACAGATCTCATGAGCACTGTGTCTGAGCAGAGGAGATGAGATTGGTAAACTCAGAGAGAGAAGTGAGTTGAAATCCTGGGAAACAACATATTAATGATAAGGGAGAGCTTAAATGGGCTGGACAAGCAGAAAGTCAGAGGCTTGTAAAGACGACGAGATAGTTGATGTGAGTATCTGTTAGATTAGATTCTACTCTCAATGCCATCGCTTAACGCTCAACTTACGTGCTTCTGGGACTGGGAGCAGGTCTGTCAGCTGCACGTGGATCATCTCTAGTAAATGGGGAGAGGGAGTGCTTTGGGAGAGGAAGGAAAGGGAGAAAGATGGAGAAGATGTGTTAAAGTATGTCTTATTTTCTTTCTTCTGTGGCCCCTTACCCCCCATTTTTATTCTGTCGGTAGTCTCTTCGCCAGCCAAAGACAAACGCTTGTCCTCTTTTGCTGCTTGTTGAATTGGCAGATGTTTCAAGGTTATTGTTATTTCGAAGGGCTAGTTATTTTAGTGTGTTGTAGTGGAAATTAGAGCAAGCATAATTTTCAAAATTGAAATACATTCCCTTTCTAGTGAATAATATTTGGGACGTTATTAAGAATTGTATCTTATGCCTTGTGTTACCCATTAGACTCCAACTCCTTTTAATAGTCATGAGTGTAATTTTACTTAAGATTTTCATCAATCTCATTTATTCTATTCCTAGAGGAATACGTGTGTATAAGGGATGCAACATATCGACAATTTTTTATTTGCCGCCTTTTTCTGTGAGATTGTGTCTGGGTTTTGAACATGAAATTGGCGCTTGTACATGTACTTTAACTCTAAATGTCTAAGCAGTGTATATTGGTTTGTTCGTTTTTGCAAAATTGTCTCCCATTTTCTAGTGTATATCTCTTTAGAGACCTCTTCTTTCATTGAAATATTTGTATGAGATCTCAGTGGTAGAATATGTGCCTTAATTACTTAGCTTGAGTGAGCTTCAGTTATATTTTTGGAACATAGGCTCAGCAACTTAGTCAACATACTTCTTGAACATCTACTAAGTGTTCAATATACAGAAACTATTGAAGAAATGGAGCACTTTATCTCTGCCTAAAGAAGGCCCAGTCAAGTCAGCTTTACTAAGAGAGTATTTACTAAAAGATGAGAGTGGTATCTAGTAGAACCGAAGGAGATGAAGACCCACAGGTTTGTCTCAGGGGTAGAGTTAAAAAGCCCTTGGGGAGAAAGGAGCTATGTCTGTCCCCTCTACTCTGCTCTTTTCCCTCTGTGTACTCTTGTTCTCTCCGTTCATCCTCTGGTTCTTCTTTCTGCCTCTAAGTGCCTACAGTCTCTCTCTGTTTAGAAATTAGCACAAGCAGCCCCAGGAGCTTCCATGGCTCCTGATCCTACATGATTTTCTAGCCCCAAGAACAAGCAGTAATTTATTCAGTCTTGGAGCCTATGACTATGTTGGTGAAATGCTTAAGAAAGAGAGGACCTAATCACCCAACTTAGATGATGGGTAGGCAGTGGAGACAGGAGATGACATACTAGGAACATGGAAGCAGGGACCCGCCTTCTCTGTGGAGGGGAGTGACGGGTATGTAGTTGTCAGAAGACTCTCAGAAAAGGGAATGATTGCTGAGATGACACCTCAAGTGCATCAAATGCAGAGGTACATAGGAAGAATGTGAAATATAAGATATAAAATGTGAAAGTCCCTGTTCTTACCTCGTTGCTGGCCTACCCATTTCCTACTCTTCCCCAGTCTACTGTCTACACTGTAGATAACCATAGCTTGTAGCACTTTCAGACTTTGTTCTAATATACACACCCACTCACCCACACAAACGCATGGATGGATGGATGGATAAGTAGATAGATACAGACTTTTAGTTTTTACATAAATGAGGTCATGTTGGATACATGATTAATCTTGGCCTTTTAGTTTTCTTTTAACAATGCATCTTTCTATATTCAGTGCCTGTGACTCTATTTTTTTATATTTAACTGCTGCATATTCCATAATACAAGTAGGGATTTAATTTAGTCATTCCCTAAGTTCACGCCCAATAAAAGTTAAGGAATTATACTCTTAAGATTCATGCAATAAAAACTATCTTTATACATAGTTCTGTGCATATGTAATTACACTTAATATGGATTCCAAATTGTAGAATTTTTGGATCAAAGCATAGGTACTCTTTAAATTTTCATACAGCCAAGATGCCTTCCGAAAAGGCTGTACTAACTTACACTCCCACCAACAGTGTATGAGATTACTTGTTGTCTCTTCTCTCAGCAGTTCTCTGAAGAATGTTTTCTTGGTACCCTTTCACAGTGAATCATGATTGTGTTTATATTACCTCAGTGGTGTGGAATATATATTTTCTAAGAAAGGTCTGGTACATGTCACAATATAAGGACAATGTAAGAGAATTAAGTGTGATTGAAGATGATGTTAATTTAAAAACCCTCAGCAATGTCATCTCTTCACTAAAACTTGTTTATCCTTTAAAAGGAAATGTTTATTACACGCAACTCATTGTGATCAAAATAAGCTCCATATTTTCTTAAACAAGAAAAACATGGCCAATGACTAAAGGTTTTAGAGCGTTTTATACATACTTGACATTTTCAAGCAATGTCTTTGCCTGAGAAACATTAGCTCAGAGTCTGGGAATAATGAGTTTAGAGGAATATGCCAGTTCTCATCTATTCGGAACTTGATTCTCTTCTTGAGATGATTAGAATGGTAGAAAATGCTCTCTCCGAATTGCTAAAGGCAGAATGCATCATTCTCCTTGCCTTTGCCTCTCCTGTATTCATATCTGGAGGGATATTAGCTACGAAAGCAGCCATCATGCCTGAACTCTGCACACGTGTGCATGTGCGTGTGTGTGTGTGTGTGTATATGAATGGGGAATGAATAGCAGACGCCCAGAATAGCCCTCTGAAATCCTTGAAATGCATGGGTTGCATGGCAAAATCCAGACCTTTGAAGGTCCCTTATTTGGGGAAGAGAATAGTTCCTCCCACTGATTCACTGGATGGAGTCAAAATGTGTGGAATCAGAAAGCTGTATCACAGTTATACTCACTTTGGGAATTCCCTGGTGTTCCAGTGGTTAGGACTTGGTGCTCTCAGTGCCGAGGGCCTGGGTTTAATCCCTGGTCGGGGAACTAAGATCCCACAAGCCGTGCGTTGCAGCCAAAAAATAAAGAAAAAAGTTATACTCACTTTAAATGACCTAGTCAATAAGTCATCTAAGCAACCGTTGTCGAGGAAATAGTATTTTAAGTCTGCTCTGGATGGTTGTGGGTTAGTCTTGTTAAGTGCCCTGATGCACATGCCAGATTCCAAACACCTGAAAACCCAGGACATTGTTTTGTGTCCAATAAGCACTTGATGCATCTGTTAAATAAAATTTGTTTCATCTTTACCTTCGACTAAAGAAGAGCAATATTGCCAACTAAGAATTACTGACCACGTGCTCAGAATCTTTCTTCAACAAAACCCAGACTTTGTTGTAAGACTCTCCCTTTGTTACAGAACCAAAACTTGGGCCCGCTTGCCCACACGAGCAAAGCCAATCTACTGATAGGAGATTGTGGTGAAAGAAAGTACAGTGGAGTCTGAGACAGCTAGTGCTCAAAAAAGCCCAAACTCCCCAATGGGTTTCCGCAAAGCGTTTTTAAAGGCGAGGCAAGGCCAGGGGTATCCCAGCGTATGTGATCAGGTCATGCATAACTCTCTGACTGGTTGATGGTTAGATAAAGTAAAAAGGTGATAAATTGTTACAAGTATTTCCTGATTCCAGCCAGACTCCAGAGGGTATGTGTAAATTTCTTCTGCTTGGTGGCGGTTTTAGCATCTGCAAAACTCAGGAAATGTGCGGAGAGGAGCTACAGCCCAGGATGGGCAGAGGGGTCTGTCCCAGGAAGGCCCCATAGGGTCCTACTTGGTTATACTTTTAAGACTAAAGACCATGTACGCTTCTGACTTAGAAAGTTTCCTGTTGTGACACTATCTTGGCTAAACCTAATATTTCCTAAACTGATGGATATTCCTTGATATGGGGCGACAAAGATCACAGTCCTCAGATAGGAACAGTAGAGTTCTGATTGACTGAGGTTGTGGTAAGGGTACATCACTTTGGTTTCCACTGAAATTCAAGTAAGCATTTCTAACAGTGTAAGGCTACCTGATGGGAAAGCAGAGTGAAAAAAGGACAGAACTCAGCTGTTGCTACTTGGATCCCAATAAGGGAGTTGTGGTTTTACATTATGGAAAATAATCAGATTGAAAGCTCTTGAGATAGAAGACAAGTTATGCGACTCAAGTATGTGCCAAAAGTAATTACTGGATATACTGAGAAACAAGTAAGTTGCGTAGGAGAGCCTAGTGATATTAACAGCTGGTTATTGCCTTGGACCACATACACTGTTTGAAATAATGCCAGAATATATGCCAAGCGTTATGTATGCTTGGGATGGTTTTAGGTAGCTGTTTGCTATTTTCTGTGATCAAATATGATTCAGTGTTTTTCGTTTGTTTTCATACTCTTCTGGAAGGTTTTTCTTATTTTAGAATCTACAGATTTTCCTTTTTATATCAGTATATCACATGTAAGTGTATTATACATGAAAACTACCTGTGTTTGCCAAATTTCTCTACATCAACATTTATAAACTGAGTTTAAACTGATGAAGAGAAAAAAGTTGGTTTTGTATAGTTAGAAGCAGTAGGAGTCATATATACTCGTAAATATTAACTAGACATAAGGGTTTGCTCTGTTTGAAAAAAGCACTCAGTGTGATAAATTCAACTCTCAAGTCATAATCTAAAGGATTTTATTCTATTGCTGCTTCTTCAGCCTAGGACTTGGCACAGTTACATATTGGGATACCGTTACATGCCAGGTGCCGTGCCCGGTGCGAGCCTGTGCGTGGAGAGTCAGGAGCCCAGGTTGGGCTGCTCGCCACTCATAAGCCAATAATTCGAGAGGCAAGTGTGAGTAGGAAGGAAAGATGCTTTAATAAGAAAAGCTGGCAATCTGGGGAGAAGGTGGACTCGTGTCCAGAGACCAACTCCAAAGATTCTGCTCAGCCATGACAGCTTTCAAAAGGAAAAATGGGGTGGGTCTCGGGGGGAAGAATCTCAGTGAATCATCCAGGCAGGAGGTGGGGGTCTCCATCATTCTCCACTGAGTGCAGACTGGCTGGCTCTCTCTTCAGATGTTATCTCACCTTGTAATCTGCCTGCAGGATTGCTTAGTGGGCTGTTGGGGGTAGAGAGCTAGTCATTTTTGAACTGCTTAATTCTTCATCCTTCTTTTCATCTAGGAAAAGAATCAACAGGTTAAACAAGGCATGGTGTGCATTCAGGAGAGCATAAGTCAGGAGTTAGTTTCAATTGCTTAGTGATCTCATTCCTGTAATTAGATTCTTTTAAGATTAGAGGGCAACAGAATTGGGCAAACAGGAAACGGGAAAAAAGAGGTGCTGTCACTCATGGCGTGTACAGGCTAGTATGATACCTGAGGCTTACAGTAAAGACAGTAGAATAATACTGTTCCATTGCTTTTTTTTTTTTTTTAGTTAATTTATTTATTATTTATTTTTGGTTGCATTGGGTCAGTTGCTGTGCGTGGGCTTTCTCTAGTTGTGGTGAGGAGGGGCTACTCTTTGCGGTGTGTGGGCTTCTCATTGTGGTGGCTTCTCTTGTGGCGGAGCACAGGCTCTAGGCACGCGGGCTTCAGTAGTTGTGGCTCGCGGGCTCTAGAGCACAGGCTCAGTAGTTGTGGCTCGTGGGCTCTAGAGCACAGGCTCAGTAGTTGTGGCTCATGGGCTTAGTTGCTCTGTGGCATGTGGGATCTTCCCAGACCAGGGCTTGAACCTGCGTCCCCTGCATTGGCAGGTGGGTTCTTAACCACTGCGCCACCAGGGGAGCCCTGTTCCATTGCTTTTTAAATGTAATGTTGAATCAAATCAATCTTGGGGGCTCTTAGAAGTAAAACAATGCTTAGAAAACCAATTGCTCTAGAAAGAACTCAGCTTTGGTCTTGGGTTGGTTGGTCTCAGTTTGAATGTCTAAATGTATTTCTCACAAAGGAGACCGTTGAATTCTGGAATTGCATATTGCTGTGGAAGGGTACTGAGCAAACAAAGAATATATGATATGTTCGCTTATCATCTGACTGAGTGCTAGCAATAAACTTCTCTTCTTGTTGAAGCTCAGATTGGGTGAACAGTATCAACAATATTTAAATTTGAGGACTAATCCACTTAATCCTTATGCTGCTGTATGACCTTGGAATACCATTCTGTAATTTCCTTTGGTTCTTTATCAGCCTCCATGTATTAATATTTCTTTAAAAGACATGTTTGAGGGCTTCCCTGGTGGCGCAGTGGTTAATAATCCGCCTGCCAATGCAGGGGACACGGGTTCGAGCCCTGGTCCGGGAAGATCCCACATGCCACGGAGCAACTAAGCCTGTGCGCGACAACTACTGAGCCTGTGCTCTAGAGCCCGCGAGCCACAACTACTGAGCCTGCATGCCACAACCACTGAAGCCCGCGCACCTAGAGCCCATGCTCCGCAGCAAGGGGAGCTACCGCAATGAGAAGCCCACACACTGCAACGAAGAGTAGCCCCTGCTCGCTGCAACTACAGAGAGCCCACATGCAGCAATGAAGACCCAATGCAAAAAAGAAAAGAAGACGTGTTTGAAACTCTTGGATCAGTGGGAAATGTTATGGTAAAATGATAAAATTATATCCGATAAAAGAAGAGCTCATAATTATGAAGCACTTAAACACAAATTCTGAATTTTCTCTCTAAATTATGGATAAAATTTCTTTTCTGGGAATTATGCAGAAATTGTTGTTAGTTTGAAAAGTATTAAATCCTCTAAGTTACTAGAAAAGAAAAAGTGCTATTTTAATTTTTTTCTGATCAATTTTTCTATTAATAATAGTTAAACGTTATCTATTTCCTGTTCTTTATTTCCAATCTAGTAGTTATATTGAAAGTACAGATTTACATTCTACCCATAGGTCCCAAATAGTACTTTTAACTCCCTAGTATGAATTGATGTTGAAATCACTGTATTTTCTATTCTTTACTTCATAACCCTTTTCCCATCACTTGATTATGTTTCTTGACATTTACCTTTTTACTGGTAAATACACTTAAAGCCACCATGGTTTGATTTATCAGATTCAAGTGATGTATCGCTGAGCTGTAAAGGAAAGGAAATGAGAATGTTTAGGCTACATCCCATTTTTTTTTTTACTTTCTCTCAATGTTTGTGAAAGTATTTTCAGCTTCTTCTCATCCTAATCCTGCATTTGTTTTAGTCTCAGTTCTGCTGTTGAACAGATTCAATGCTCACTGCCAATCTATTGCCATAGTCTTTCCATTCATCTCCTGATGGCTCTAGTAGTTTCGATTATAAGTGCTCATGGGAAAAGTATTACTAAATATTTTTGCATATTAAAACATATTTGTATGTGGGTTTTTTACCCACATACCATCTTGGCAGAGTATAAACGCCAAATCATAGTTTCTTTCTTCGTGTGTGTGTGTGTGTGTGTGTTTACCGAATTTTGCAAGCGTCGTTCTGTTGTCTTCTGGACAGTGATCTGAAGTAGTCAATGGGCAGCCTCACCATGTTTTCCCTTAGAAGTCTTTCTGCCTAGCTTCCCAACTACTCTTTTCCATATATTTTATTTTTGTTTTTATAGCTTTTATATTGATATTTTAGAGTTTTCCTGTTTTAAAGTAACTTTATTAGGTCCTGTCTCAGGGTTGACCATTTCAATGAGTAGTTTTCTGAGAAAAGAGGGTGCCCTTTGAACCTATGGAGTCAAATGTTGTTTAAAATTTTTTCTTTAAAATTTCCTTGACTTACATTGTTAAATAGTATTTTAACAATGTTCTGGTTCTTTTTTTTTTTTTTTTTTTTTTTTTTTTTTTTTTTTTTTTTTTTTTTTTTTTTTTTTTTTTTTTTTGGCCGCACCGTGCAGCATGCAGGATCTCAGTTCCCTGACCAGGGATTGAACCGGCACCCCCTGCATTGGAAGCACGGAGTCTTAACCACTGTACCACCAGGGAAGTCCCTGGTTCTTCTTTAAAATTTTTTTTTTCTTTTAGAGAGTCCTTTTACTGCCTACTTGAAACAAAATGTCCCAAACAGAAATACTTGTCTTTCCTTACACACTTGTTCCTTTTTCTCTCCACTGACTTGACAAGATAAATGTGTTAAATCAAGTAGTTACACTGACTTCTTTACTCCCCAGACATGCAAGAAAGGCAGATCTAAGGAGGTTCTATCTGCTCTTTGGACGAGCAGGGTGATGGGAGACAAATTGTAGAAAAGAAAAAAAGGCTAATAAATCATTCTACATAAGACAAGTGTAAACAGAAAATTCCAGACTGTGTTGGAGAGGTTTAAAGTTGTAAAGAAGAAGACAGACATGAGAGGAAGGGAGAGACATAGTGACTGTGTGTGTGTGTCTGTGTGTGTGGCAGTGATGCGCAAGGCTGGCCTGGAGGTAGCGCTATGTGTGAGCAGGGGAGGCATGAGATGGCCTGGGTACATTTCACTCATAGGTCCATGGATTTCCTTTCACACCCAAGTTAGAACCCTGGGAGGCTCCTTGGGTTCCTCCCATTTCCTCACCTTATTTTCTTACATCCCTCGCACCATGAATATTAGCCTCCATTATCTCTTGATTCTGCTTCTGATCTGGCCTTTCTCATCCATCACCGCTGCTTGTCTTCAATTCCTGCCTTAGTCTGGCCTTCAGCCTGTCTCCTTAGATTTTTCCTGTAGCTATTTCATTTCCTCTTCCTCTGTAATCAATTTTAGCATTATTATTAGAGTGTTCTTGCCGAAATTCACATGCATCTGTCTCCCGATGAAGTTTTCTAGGTGGTTTCCTACTGTCTGCACTAAACAGGATAAAGGCCAGCCTCTTGAACGTGGCATGGGACCTGTCAGCAGGTTCTTCTCTGACCATCTCCCACACACTCCCTGTGTTCCAGCCATCCACGATCCCATGCATTATTTTCCTATTTCATATATTCTTTCTTTGATCTGTACCTTTTCAAGTGATGTGTCCTGCTGCCTCCCCCTCCCCCTAGCCTCAGTCACTGTTTCTTCAAGACTCAGCTTTAGCAGCACCGGGATTGTCCCTTCATGTTGGAACACATGTCCCGGCCCCCACCCTCCACCGCATGTATCTTTTCGAAGTATAGTTTTGTCTGGATATATTCCCAGGAGTGGGATTGCTGGATCGTATGGCAGTTGAGTACACTGTTGATGTCCAGCTTGCACTGCTAGAAGTGTGTGCTCTGGTGTGACTTCAAGGAAGAGATTATTATTTTCTGTACCTGAGAACAGCGACCTGGTCTTAAAATTCCGTCGTTACAGAGATGCATTATGTCAGGTTAAGAATTAACACCTGTTCATGGACTTCCCTGGTGGTGCAGTGGTTAAGAACCCTCCTGCCAGTGCAGGGCACCTGGGTTTGAGCCCTGGTCCGGGAAGGTCCCACATGCCTCGGAGCAACTAAGCCCGTGCGCCACAACTACTGAGCCTGCGCTCTGGGGCTCGTGCTCCGCAACAAGAGAAGCCACTACAATGAGAAGCCCACGCACCACAACGAAGAGTATCTCCTGCTCGCTGCAACTAGAGAAAGCCCGCACTCAGCAACGAAGACCCAACACAGCCAAAGATAAATAAATTTATTAAAAAAAAAAATTAACACCTGTTCTTGTGTCCTCCTTCATGATAGGAAATTAAAACAGCAGAACCTTGATCAGGATTGGACTGTCAAGGTCTTGGATCAGCCCAGGGTCAAATACAGCTCCCTGTCCGTGAAGAGGGCTTGCTAAAAGGACAAAGGAGGAGGATGTAGTCATAAACTAGATTGCTATTTTGCCTTAGGCTCATTCCAAAGACCAAAATATTTGCTCTCTGTGTGAAAGCCTTATGCATTTGTAATCTTCCTGCATTTTCTATTCCTAGCTGAAATAGGTGCACAAAGCCCAGTTTTAACAGACAATGGATTGAGGACTCAAAAATCAAAAGTAGAAGTTACAAGGGTGATTACAGAAAGCTTAGAGCAGTGGTGAAATCAAGCAGGAGATAATAGTAACATCTGAAGTGAGATGGGGTTTGCCGTCATCGGAGCCTTTGTGGGTTAAGAGGGCTGTCTGTTTAAATCACAAATGCATGTGATGTGATCTGCCTTAATATACATTACATGGATATGTGAAAAACTGCAAGTTTTAAAGCCAAGATGCTTAAATGCAGGCTTTCTTAGTGCCATGCTTTTGTGCGGTAGAGGTCATGGCGTGGTCTCACGCTTACGCTTCTCTCTGCCTCATGCCTGGGCCCTGCACTTAGCTGTATACATTGTACTTAACAAAGTCTATTTTTTATTTTATTTTTCTTATTGGGGTGTATTTGCTTTACACTGTTGTTAGTTTCTGCTGTACTTCGAAGTCCATTTTAATTGCGTATTTGTCTGTTTCCCTTGCTAGACTGTAAACTCCTCAAGGACACTGACAGTCTTATTGACATTCTCTCTGTCGCTCTGTGCGTAGCAACTTACCAAATACAACAAGTTGTTTTTGAATGAATGAAAGGGACAACTGCTTATGCAGTCTTTGAAGTTTCCGGAGTCTTTCTGTTTCATTTTTGTTGAGTGTGATTGTGTATGTGTGCTGTATTGTGTTGTTACATTGTTATTTTTGGCTAAAAAAGTACACTAGGCTGACTATTGGGTAGTAATATGTTATTAAATAGACTTAGTTGATTACCTCCCATGAGGGTAGAAGGGCAGATGATTAGCATTTTCTTAATTTTCTCGGCATTGTTTCAGGTGGGTATCACAAACATGCTTAGTTTTGAAAAAGATCAAAAAATGCTCATGCGTATACATACAAAACAGAATTGGGAGATAGAGAAGCAGAGAATGGGGATGAGAAATAAAAAGCTTATACTTAGAGCCACCTTTTCACCTTTCTTCCTTAGGATCGTTGGCACTTCTATCATCCACGTTTTTCTAGGGGAGATAGGAATCCAAGCTTTGCTTCCTTTTCCTGTCCAGAGACATGAGACTGGAATTAGTTCTTGGTGCCATTAAATACTAAAGCAAAACTAGGTAGATGATGTTGATTTAAAAAAAAAAAAAAAAAGTAGGGCTTCCCTGGTGGCGCAGTGGTTGAGAGTCCGCCTGCCGATGCAGGGGACACGGGTTCGTGCCCCGGTCCGGGAGGATCCCACATGC
>RJWK010066113.1:0-11904 GCA_004363435.1 Platanista minor | reverse complement strand
GGCGGCAGAGGCCACCGGGGCGTTGCACCAGCCTGAGGCGCGCTGTGCGTTCTCCCGGGGAAGCCGTCCCTGGATCCCGGGACCCTGGCGTTGGCGGGCTGCACAGGCTCCTGGAGAGGAGGTGTGCAGAGTGACCTGTGCTCGCACACAGGCCTCCCGGCGGCGGCAGCAGCAGCCCCAGCGTCCCAGGCCCGTCTCTGGGGTCCGCAGTGTTAGCCGCGGCTCGCGCCCGTGTCTGGAGCTTCTTCAAGCAGCGTTCTCAATCCCCTCTCCTCGCGCACCAGGAAAGAAAGAGGGAAGAAAAAGTCTCTTGCCTCCTCGGCAGGTCCAGACCCTTTCCCGGACTCCCTGCCGGCCAGCCGTGGTGCACCAGCCCTCTGCAGGCTGTGTTCATGCCGCCAACCCCAGTCCTCTCCCTGCGCTCCGACCAAAGCCCGAGCCTCAGCTCCCAGCCCCGCCCGCCCCGGCGGGGGAGCAGACAAGCCTCTCGGGCTGGTGAGTGCCGGTCGGCGCCGATCCTCTGTACGGGAATCTCCCCGCTTTGCCCTCCGCGCCCCTGCAGCTGTGCTCTCCTCCGCAACTCCGAAGCTTTTCCCCTCCGCCACCCGCAGTCTCCGCCCGCAAAGGGGCTTCTCAGTGTGTGGAAGCCTTTCCTGCTTCACAGCTCCCTCCCACTGGTGCCAGTCCCGTCCCTATCCTCTGTCTCTGTTTTTAGGGTTTTTTTGTTTGCCCTACCCAGGTAAGTGTGGAGTTTCTTGCCTTTTGGGAGGTCTGAGGTCTTCTGCCAGCTTTCAGTAGGTTTTCTGCAGGAGTTGTTCCACGTGTAGATGTATTTCTGGTGTATCTATGTATTATTCAGTTCTGATCATTCTTTCAGTGTATCCCTTCTGGCTGTGTGCAAAGCGATTCTTTGTTTTGTACCGACCTCGCCGCTGCTGAGCTCTACAGATCCCGCTCCTTCCACACAGTTCGTCAATTCCGCTGGCCTTACCGAGTCGCGCCAGCCACTGTCCGCCAATGAACATTCTTATACATATTTACTAGGGGACATAGGTATATACTTCTTTTGGGTTTATACCTAGGAGTGGAATTCATGAGTCAGAGGGTCTTGGGAAATTCCTGAGTCAAACTGCATCAATTTAGCTTAAGCACATACTGTCAAAAGGAAAATATTTTGACAGAAATGGGACTTAGTGCTATTACCCATTTTATTGATTGGAAAATAATGACTCGTGGTTAAGGGACTTGTCAGTGGATCTAAGAAGTACCAGTCATAAATGTGGGAGTAAAAGCAGATCAAATACCCACTGTGTGCAAGACATGTTGCTCGGTGTTATGGATAAAACTGTAAGAGAAAGGAGCCATGACCTCTCCTTTCATGGCACACAAAATATAGTACAGGAGACAACTGTATCAATAAAATGAAAAGTCACACTGACAAGTTTATAATTATAGACAAGTTGAGTGATTCGAATAAAAGAAATATCCTAGGACATCATATAACACATAATATCATTTGTTCTGAACTAGGAGTTCACAGAAGTCTTCCCTCAGGAAGTATGTTGAAGCTAATTTTCAAGGAATGGATAATAGTCAAGCAGGAAAAGAGGAGGCAGAAGGGCCTTCTGAACATAAGAAACAGTATGTGCACAGAACCCATGTCGGGGAGGAGAGCAGCTCTTAGGACAAGACCGGGGGAGGGGGTAGTGAGCAGGGAGTCTGCAGAGACAGGCAGTGATAATAACACACTTGGCCTTTAGCCACTGTTAGGGATTTGGATTGTTTCCTGAGAATAAGAAGTCATGGAAAGATTTAAATGTGGGAATGGGGAGAGGTATGGAAAAGATCATACTGGCTGCTATGTCGTGAATAGAGCCGACAAGGGCCAGCATGAATGCAGGGTACATAATCACAGAAGAGATGATCCTATTTCAGACAAGGGTGAGGCAGTGGAGACGATGAGAAGCTGACTGATTACAGTGGTATATGTAAAACCAACAGCACTTGGTAAGGGAATGGATGGGGGCTGTGCAAATAAAAAACACATCCAGAATGAGTCCTGGGTTTCTGGTTTGCTCAGCTGGATAGATAGGTAACTGGTTAATCCTGGGAATAAAATCATCCTAGCTGTTGATGTCGCTAAATCTAATGTAGCTTTTTTTAAAAAAAAATTACATTTAAATCCTGGAATTAAATCCAAGAACAAATTGACTGAACTGTTTTTTGTCACCTTTGGAAATGTTCATTCTCCTCCCGACATGGCCCCAGATGCTGCCAGCAGCTTTCCATCCCTGGCATCAAATCTTCAGTATTTTTAAAGCTGTTGATTGTGGATTTCAGCAAGAAACATAATTTTGGAGGTGTTTAAAGATAATATTTGGTGTACGTGCATATGAAGTAGATCAATGGTATTCACCCACTTGCTATCTACTGTTCAATTTGAATGCTACTGAGATATTGTTATGAATTTCTTCTCATTTCATCTCTTACCATTAAACACACTCTATGAATTTGTTCTCAGTTTAGTTTATTATTATAAACCTAATGAAAACATTTCATCTACATAGAGCTGTCACAGAGATGTCTGTGAGTGTTTTGTTTCAATATAACTGTAGGTAAGAAGTACTTAAATGGATATATCTTCATAAACAAAAGTGTCTCTAAATTGTACATCTGCAATTTGGGATTTGTTTAGTACACACCTTGTCATATTTAAGCTGTGAGTGATTCATATATTTTTCTAGTCAGAAATTATGTCTTGGATGACTAAAGAGTGTTTTTAAAAAACTAGAGAGTATTGAGAAAATAGTTAAGCATATATTTTTATTTTCCTCTCCGTAACTCCATTTTTGATTTTAAATTAATTCTGCATATCACTGCCACATTAATTTTTCTAAAAATACATTTTGCACCACATCACTGAATTACTTAGGAATAAAAGATGCTTCCCTATTACATACTACATGAGACTGTTTCACATTTTAGGTCTTCCATAAACTTTTCTTACCCTAAAAACACCAATTCATTTCTCTCTCCTTCTCAGAATGCTGGGTCTACCATATTCAACCAACCTTCTTTGTCTACGTTAACCTTTGAAGCTTGAACTTTTGTGTGTTGCTCCCTCCCACTCTTACCAAGTCCTGAAAAAGCCAAAAGGCCAGAACCTCTCCAAATACTACCCATACCTCAAATATAAGATTAAATCTAACTTCCATTAAAACTTTTCATCATTATTCCAGCTCACAGTGATCATTCATTTTTTAGTTACCTCGATTACACACATAATTAGTGCTAGTTGGCTTAAGCAATTAATAATTGGTTTGTAGTATGATATTTATCATTAATAGATACTATATTCTCTAAAGGAAAGAACATTTGTTTATATATTTATGTGTCTGTATCACAGTGCTGCCCATATAGGGTCTCAATAAAGACATGCTAAATTGATTATTTGATTGACTGATTAGAACACTCTGAGCTGTTTATTAAACATAATCCAGTAATTTTTGTACATTATTATTTTCAAAGTTATAAGTACCCAAGGGATAGAAAACATTCCATTTATGTCCAATCTTTCCTTGTAATTTTGCAGCAGTTGGAGAGAAAGCCAAAAATGAAACCTAAAATGAAAGTAACTGAACCATTTGGAAATTCAAAGTTATTGAAAGAAAAAGCTGCAGAGATTAGTCACACTCTTACTGCAATTCTGAAGCAGCATATGGCTGAATATTTCCTCATAAACTTTGTTCACTGCACTCTGTAAATGAATATAAGCACCACAAATGCACATCAAGATATCATCCAAAAATTGCCACTAACAAGTGTAGGAACATGTACAACTCTAACTTTTCAATATTGAATATCAATTTGGGAATGTGTATCCATAAATATACGTGATGTGCATCTTAGAAAGTGTTACATATGATCAATTTACACACATGAGATAGCCATCTATATATATTCATTTATTGTTCAATAATTATCTATTGAGGACCTGCCATGTGACAGGAAATATACTAGTTGCTAACGATACAAAAGTGACCAAGAACAAAAGACATGAACTCTGGTATGATGGAGTTTACAGTACAGATGTACAGAAAGATAAATACTAAGGAAGCACATACAAAAAGGATAAATCCTGGTTTCCCTGGTGGCGCAGTGGTTGAGAGCCCGCCTGCCAATCAGGGGACACGGGTTCATGCCCCTGTCCGGGAAGATCCCACATGCCGCGGAGCGGCTGGGCCCGTAAGCCACGGCCGCTGAGCCTGCGCGTCCGGAGCCTGTGCTCCGCAACGGGAGAGGCCACGACAGTGAGAGGCCCGCGTACCACAAAATAAATAAATACATAAATAAATAAACAAAAAGGATAAATCTGGGGCTTCCCTGGTGGCACAGTGGTTGAGAATCTGCCTGCCGATGCAGGGGACACGGGTTCGAGCTCTAGTCTGGGAAGATCCCACGTGCCGCAGAGCAGCTAGGCCCGTGAGCCACAACTACTGAGCCTGCGCGTCGGGAGCCTGTGCTCCGCATCAAGAGAGGCCGCGACAGTGAGAGGCCCGCGCAGTGCGATGAAGATTGGCCCCCACTTGCCGCAACTAGAGAAAGCCCTCGCACAGAAATGAAGACCCAACACAGCCAAAAACAAACAAATAAATAAATAAATAATTTTTTTTTAAAGCCAAGCATTTGAAGCCCTTAAAAAAAAAAAAAAAGGATAAATCTGGATTATTTCATTTATAGGAAATAAAGAAGTGTCATTGTAGAAAATGACAAGCAGAACCTGCAGAAGAGCCTCTCTGAGGAAATGAAATTTAACTTGGTCCCTGAAGGATGAGAAGGAGCTAGCTGTGCAAAGACATCAATTTATTATTTTCTTTACTAAATATGTTAGTAGTAGTTAGAGTGAGGCATGAAGCAAAAATTTTATTTTATGAGATCTTAACTTGTTCTTATGGTCCCAGATCAAAGTCTGCTCAACAAGGAGATTGTATGATATAGGCAACTGATTGTATGTTGGTTTCAAAGTAATTATAGTTATAATTTCGAGAAGAAATATAATAGAAGATTTTAAGATCAAGAGTATAAATCATTATCCTCATAATTCTCTTTTTTTTTTTTTTTTTTTTTTTTTTGCGGTACGCCGGCCTTTCACTGCTGTGGCCTCTCCCGTTGCGGAGCACAGGCTCCGGACGCGCAGGCTCAGCGGCCATGGCTCACGGGCCCAGCCGCTCCGCGGCACGTGGGATCTTCCCGGACCGGGGCACGAACCCGTGTCCCCTGCATCGGCAGGTGGACTCTCAACCACTGCGCCACCAGGGAAGCCCTCATAATTCTCTTTTCTACTCAAATGGAAATACTTTTCAATTCCTTCTGACGTGCACGTTATTTTTCTAAAAATAACCTAATGATTAAAGAATTACACTAATGTGTAATAAGATTTAGCGAAAACAACCAGGCTTGGAATGAAGGTGTTTGTATTTTGGTTCAATCATTATCATTCAATGGCTGTTGCCTCCCATAAACTCAATTCTTCTTGAAAGAACTGAATCACTTCCCTGATACAATGAAGGCCTTTATCCTCTGAAGTTTCCTACCCACGTTCCTGAAGATCATAGAATTTCATAGAATGCCTCAGGGACTACCCAGCTGGGGAGGGAGAGAGGGAATAAAAAATAAATAAATAAATAAATAAAGCTCTTCCTTGGAACAGGAGGAGCTTTATGTCTCTTTCTCCTACTTCAATACATATAATGTGTAAGTTCTGATGTTATGTATTTTACATTTTGGGATATCAAATGAGCTTTAACAGAAGAATGGGTTCTGTCTCTAAAATGATGTTGTAAACCATTGGACTAGTTGATTTGAAGACTCCATCTTCAAACAGCAGTTTAAGAATCCATGCTCTCGGACTTCCCTGCTGGCACAGTGGTTAAGAATCTGCCTGCCAATGCAGGGAACACAGGTTTGAGCCCTGGTCTGGGAGATCCCACATGCCGTGGAGCAGCTAAGCCTGTGCGCCACTACTGAGCCTGCACTCTAGAGCCCGCAAGGCACAGCTACTGAGCCTGAGTGCCACAGCTACTGAAGCCCACATGCCTAGAGCCTGTGCTCCGCAACAAGAGAAGCCACTGCAACGAGAGGCCCATACACCACAATGAAGAGTAGGCCCTGCTTGCCGCAACTAGAGAAAGCCTGCATGCAGCAACGAAGACCCAACGCAAACAAAATTAAATAAATTAAAAAAAAAAAAATCCATGTTCTTCAAAACTAAGATTAAAAGTATCATTTTCTTAAGATGAAATAAAAATAAACTGGTAATGATAATCTCCAGATGTTCTAGCATGACTAGTATAAATCACTGATTAAATTATTTTATTTAAACCATTAGTTTAAATCACTTTTAAATCAATAAATTTATCTGAAAAAATGGGAACATAAAGGTAGAGAAAGTTCAAGGCACAAATGATTGCATACGTGAACCAAGTTATGCTTCCCCCCAAGGCATTTGTGTACCATGTACCAGCTACTTCCATGCATCTTTGCCATCCTAGGTATTCTTCAAGTCACCACTACCTTCAGCCACCTCCTCAGAACAAAATATTGACCTTAAACAGAAATGAAACTTAAGAGGTTCACCTTGCCATTTCTATTCTTACATTTTAAAGGCTCACTCAGATGAACTGTATGGTTATTTTTGTGACAGTAAAGGCAGGTAGAAATTGCGATTAAAATTTTAAAACATTGTATTTGGCCATTCATACGATGAATGAAATCCAGTGACCAAGTTTTGCACAGATTCCTTGAGAATTCACTTCTTCATCAGGTATATTATAGCAGAAAAGAGCAAAAATGTGGCTCTTTCTGGCTGGTGAGCTTCTGTCAGAAACAATGGCAACAATTTGAAGGGAAACCATTTTATAGCAATGAAGCATTTTCAGCAATATTAAAAATATATACATATTTCCAATAAAATGCTTGTAAAGCAAGATCTAATAGAATTTTTTAAATAAAGCCAGTTTCATTCATACAAGGCATCTGCTGTGAAGAGTGTCTTGTTACATAACATTGAAAAAGAATTAAGATACGTAGGAAAGAAAATAGGAATTGTTTATCTTTAAAAACTGAATTACTAAAAATGTTTTATGCCAACTTATTCTCTGGGAAATATAGAAAAGGTGCATTTTCCTCTCTACCTCAGGTGATAAAATGTTTGTCTAAAAAAATCAGAAGTGTTTTCATATTTCACATGGGCCCTTAAGAAACATCCTTTCTTCAAGTGAATTTTTTCACTGTTGGCTTTCATTAAGTTTAGAATAGTGCACCTAGATACTAAAAAATGAATGCAAATCGAATTACTGTCTAGACCAACAAGTTCTAATATTTCCCCTTACAGCTGTATTCTGCTTTCAATGTGTTCATGAAAAGTTTCTCTTAAATCAAATTTCTGATAATCAATCACACTCCAAAAGCACTAGGAGAATTTGTTATTTAAAGGACTCTCCGTTAAGAGTGAACTGCACAACTAAATAATCCTTGGAGGTAACACACAATCCGCTTTAACTATTGTAGAAATCTGTCTTTACATCTGTTAGATATGCTTTAAGTGTAGAGCATTTGAGCAGTGCAAATGGCTCAAACACCTCCCAGTGTTAGCTAGGAAGATGGTGTCAGTTAAAATTGTAAGAGGGTTATTCACTCCTACCCTTACCACAAGCACCATCACACCAAAACTGTCCAAGGCACCACTCTGCTGCTACTGCTCTCCAGCCAAAGCCCACCAGTGTTACAGCTGTAGGTGAACAAGTTAGGTTTATTATCCACAGCAGTGAGAGACAACACTTGGCATGGGAACCATGGGATTACTCTGTAAGAGAGTGTTAGAAAACACTATATTCTTGGTATAGAATTTGGAATCATGTTAAGAGATCTTGGGGAGAGTTTAAGGATGTGGGGCTCTGGTCTGGACTCGATATTCTCAGGAGGTGGGGTAATTCTATGAATGGATATATTAATAAATCTTATCTAGAAGAAGGGAAGACTAAATTCTTCAGCTCTAGGGCAACAGTTACGCGTACCATATGGGAGAATGAAGTGTTTGGTGTTTCATGGTTTAGACAATGTTCATGTTTAGTCCGTGTTCAAGCGTGATTACACACTGGTCTTATTTTTCTCTTGATCCATCATGCTCATGGGCTTGCCGTGTCTGATGTTGATGTTCTCTAAGTCAGTTTAGGTTCATCAGGGAAACTCTGAGGCATGACTGCGAGCATCAGATCAGCCTGCAGCAACACCAGGTTCTAGATGCACGTCAGGGGCTAGAATTCTTTCTCAATGTGAATGTGTTCAGACTTTAGTTTGTTGTTATTTGTTGTCTCATAATCATGCTTATTTTTTATTTTTTTATTTTATTTTATTTTATTTTTTTGCAGTATGTGGTCCTCTCACTGTTGTGGACTCTCCCGTTGCAGAGCACAGGCTCCGGACGCGCAGGCTCAGTGGCCATGGCTCATGGGCCCAGCCGCTCCGCGGCATGTGAGATCTTCCCGGACCGGGGCATGAACCCGTGTCCCCTGCATCGGCAGGTGGACTCTCAACCACTGCGCCACCAGGGAAGCCCAATCATGCTTATTTTAAAGAAGCTTATGTTTACTCCTCCAGAGTCATCTTAAGTAGATGACTTTTCAAAATGAATTCTTCTCTAATCATTCACTTCTTCCTCGTTCTTAAAGTAAACCAATAAGAGAGTCATTTGCATTATGAAGTCCTTTTTTAAATTATAAATAACTCTGGAAACTTTATAGTCAAACTGTCATTTGTATCTTTTATATATAAACATGTAAAGATGTACTTTTTTCCTAATCCGAGAGCCAAAGAAATCAGAAATTTAGATGTCTTGATAGAAATGGAAAACTTCTATACTCCTTTTAATAACGTTTTTAGTTTCTATTATCTACACTTGTAACATTGTAAAGCTATTCAGACTTGGTGTTTCTCCACTGTGGAACCCTGCTAAAGGTTTTTCTTAAGATTTTCCATTTCTGGTTCCACCCAGACTTAATCACCTACTGGACTTCGTAATCAGTCACCTGTATTAACTGAATCCAGCAACATAGTGTATCTAAAAGCAAGGACTCTTTTTCTCTCACAATCAAGCATTGAAACACTAGAGGATCACATTAGAGAACTGAAAAGAGCAGAATGAAATTTTGGTGCTTTAGTCAGAGAGAAAAAAATAGGAGACAGCAGAAGCAATGATAGTTGTCTCATGCAGTTACAGTAGTGTCTTCATTTCTGTTGCTCCAAGGAGCAAAATCCATATGAGAATATTTTCATTACACAATGTGTAGAATTCTTCATTGGGAATTGGACTGGTGAGCTTAAATGCCTGTCCAACCTAAGACTTTGGTCTGCAAACACAGATAGTGCCTGGTTTATGGCACCATTATCCTAAGCCATTTGTGCACTCAACTGTAACAAACATTTGCCGGGTGCCAGGCATTGTGCTAAATGCCAGTGGTATAGTAGAGTCCACAACAGACAAAGTAACTGTCCTTATGAAACCTATTTTATAACAGACAGGCAACCAACTCTACAGAGGTCAACATATAAATTAACACAATTTAAGTATAGATTGTGATAAGAGGGTGGTTTAAGAAGAGGGGAAAATTAATCCCATTTTAATAATATTTAAACCTTAACTTTGGATGGTTAGATAATCGGTTAATGAGGTAACAGGCAAATTTTCCTACTCCTGTTTTTTTTCTTGGTTTATGTTTTGACTTTTAATTTTGATTCCCAAATATAGATCATTACCGTTGGGATGACTGAATAGAAGAATATAGAGAAATCAATGTAAACAAATCTTTATGATTAAAAAAATTAGATATCAAATCTTTTGAAAAATTGTTTGATTTAGACCATCAGCAACATCTAATTCGGCACAAATATGGATCACAGACCATGTTATCACCCGCTCAGAGTATTTTGTTTCTTATTCAAGAATTTTTTTTCTGTTTCTTGGCAGAGAACTTATAATAACTGTGTTTATTTCTGGATTCCTAAAGATTTCATTCCATGGAACACCAAGCAAATGGCCTACCACATCTTTATATGATCTTAAATATGATACTTGCACCCAAAGTATAAAAGCAACTAAGCAAATTCCATATCACAAAGTAGCACAGGTAGTTGAATAAAGCAGAAGTGAATGGATAAATCCTATTTTAATAAGGTTCACAAATCCTTCACTTAAATAGAAGAGAAAAATAAAAACAGAGAGGAAAATTTATCTATGATTTCTCAGCAGCACATAGAAGCTACTGTGAAACTGATTAAATGGGAGATTGAGACCTATGAAAACAAGATTCAACAACAACAAAAGCAGCAAGATTCAACCAGAAAATCTCTGTATTGCTTTAAATAAAACCCATTAGGATGAGGTGGGATTGTCCCATGAGTTAACCTAAGCCAAAAGCTTATGTTTAAATACCAACCATAAACAACATTGTGCAATTTGAAGAATTCTGCTTCTCATGATGAAGCAGAATTACTGACATCTTCAAAATGTCCATAGATTTCCCTCATGTAAACAACATATAAATGTTTTTTTGTTTGGTTTGTTTTGAAATTTCATGACCCAATTGGGCTTTTGGAGAATAAGTAGTATCAAAAGAAACTGTTGACTTGAATTCTCATTATTCAAGCATTTGAATAGTTATCACTTATTTATCTCCCACAACAAATCTAGATGAAAGGAATTGAATTTGAGGCTAATCCATGTATCTGAACTACATACCTTGAACATTTTCATCTTAATATATTATATATCCAAATAGTCTCACCTGCAAGATGAGTATAAATGAGGATCAAACATAATTTTATCTACTAAAATGTGTCCTTCCAATTGAAATATCTGCAGCCAAACCAGTTCACTTTTTAATTATGTGAGTTTCTTTCTCTTCATTTTAAGAACATATTATAATTTTCATATAAAGCTATTTTTTTAAAATTGTCATTACTTTATTCCAATTTATCAATCTCTATAAATTTCTGTTGACTTTGTTTGCATTCATGTATATTAATTCACATCAGAGGATATTTTTTTCTCATTTATGTGACATTAAAAATATACAGTGATGTGCTTCCCTGGTGGCACAGTGGTTGAGAGTCCGCCTGCCGATGCAGGGGACGCGGGTTCGTGCCCCGGTCCGGGAGGATCCCACATTCCGCGGAGCGGCTGGGCCCGTGAGCCATGGCCGCTGAGCCTACACGTCCCGAGCCTGTGCTCTGCAAAGGGAGAGGCCACAACGGTGAGAGGCCTGCGTACCGCAAAAAAAAAAAAAAAAAAAAAAAAAAAAATATATATATATATATATATATATATATGTATATATGTATATATATATACAGTGATATTTGTTTGAAAAACATGACGTTAAGATATATTAATGTGAGCATGTCCCTGGTCCATCTCATGTGATCCTGAGAGCAGTGAGCTTACTTATTGTTAAATCCTTAGAAATAAAGTTTAAAAACTGTCTTTCTGCAGATGAAATGAGAGTTGATTTAGAGAGGTTCATGACTGAGTTACTGACATGTTTTTACTCCAATAACATCTTTATTGGAGTATAAATGCTTTACAATGTCATGTTAGTTTCTGCTATATAACAGAGTGAATCAGCTATACGTATACATTTATCCCCATATCCCCTCCCTCTTGTGTCTCCCTCCCACCTTCCCTATCCCACCCCTCTAGGTGGTGACAAAGCACCGAGCTGATCTCCCTCTGCTATGCAGCTGCTTCCCACTAGCTATTTGTGTTACATGAAGTAGTGTATATATGTCAATGCTACTCTCTCACTTCATCCATCTTACCCTTCCCCCTCTCCATGTCCTCAAGTCTAT
>RJWK010066112.1:0-11832 GCA_004363435.1 Platanista minor | reverse complement strand
TAACAAGGGAGATTCCTGCATTCCCATGGCATTTTGGCTCGTTGATCATCTTACAAAGAAGCACCACCAACCACCTGGTAGACATAGCCAGAGCTAAGAGAAAATAAGAAGGGCAAAGCACCTGCCTAGACATGTAGCCTAAATGCTTCAGACTCTGGTAGAACGCACGCATTTCCCACAAGCAGGGCACTGCTATCCCCTCCACAGCCCGGCACGTGCCTGGTAAGTCTCAGCGCACAGCTCAAAGTGAGCTTTGGGCTGAAGCTCTTTCCAGACAGATGAACAGGTTCTGCAGCTTCTGAAAAGGGATCTGCTCCCAAACCCAGAGGTCACAGCAGCCCCTTCGGTGCTGAGAAGGCTTGTGACTCTGACACCTATGGGCCTGCAAGAGCTTTCATCAGCCGTGGCTCAGACACCTTTCCAGACCTGTAATTCATGCCGTCTCTTACGTGTGAAAAAGAAGTACTCATGAGCTGCTGCTGCTGCCTGGGTATCCTGCGGAATTGAAAAGTGTGTGTGCCGTGTGGGTGTCTGGAGTGTGTGTGTATGTGTGTGGTGTGTGTGGCTATATGTGAAGTGTTGTGTGGGATGTATGTGGATGTGGTCTGGGATGTGTGGTGTGTGTGTGTGGTGGATGCATGGTGTGTGTGTGTGTGTTTGTGTTTCCTTTGCACTTATTTCTATGCTTTTCTCATCTGTGGGCAGTTGGCCTTGCCTAGCTGAGGTTTTAGTTTTCAGAGGCATCTCCCCAGTTCCTCTGAAACATCTGGTGGAATTGGGGGCAGGGGGGCTCTTGCTGCACTTTGGGGCACCTTAACTGCATGGGTAGCAGGCTTTGAATTATTCATCAGCAAGTCTGCTGCGGTCCTAATACTGTCTCTGAATAACGGCCGGGGTTTTGGTTAAAGAAGCACTAGGGGTGATCTCAAGCAAACATGCCTCATAGACACAGTTTTGCAGGAGGAATATAAGCAATCACAGTGCTCTGACTCTTGCAAAATCGAGTCTTTTGCAAAAAAACTCTGTAAAAACTCTTGCAAAAAACTCTTGCTCCAAAACCAAGTCCTGCCTACACACCCGGAAGAATCAGCAGCCCGAGTTTATCGTTAAGTGTTAGGTAGATGGCTTCCTTTGCAACTTGGAGAAAAACCTCTTATTGATGATGGCAGAACGAGGCTAAAAGGATTTCCTCTCAAATTCTTGACTGACTTCTTTAAAGGGGGTTTATGAGGACAGTTTTGAATCTGTCACTGAACTAGACTGAGTGCTTACAGCATTTCAATGTCAACACGGTCCAGGTTGGGAGCTGCTCTCAGATGGTAGACCAGTTAATCAATACTGACCAGTCCTCATAGGTAACCAGACACAGGCAGATTCTCACATGGCCAACTCTTTGCCCACATTATATAACCGTCTCCCTCCTTCTCTCTCTTGCATGTGTGGACTTTGTAGACCCTCCCTTCTCTCACAGGCAGGTAGCCACCACCCCAGTCGTACACCCGACACTTCACCTGTTCCCATGTAAGTGCAACTTCAGAGATTTGCTGTGTAAGGCTTTCACTTTCCTGTCAGGGACTTGAGCGTGTTCCTTTACCAATGGAAATGCATGCTGACAGCACTTGGAAAAATCCCCTGGGTTACAGCCACCTCTGCCCCCATTTTCTTAGGACAGATGGTATTTTGTGACAGCTGCCAGATTTACCAAGACCTTCTGAGTCTAGAAAAAAGATTCAGGGAAAGGCAGAAAGCTTACTAGGGAGGGGGAACCTTATGGGTTTCAGTTCTCTTTAAATTTCACTGGAAATTGCCTGGACTAACGGCCTGTTGGCCCTCCCATGCCCCACCCACTTCTATACATATGCTCTTGGGGAAAGGGCTTTGCAAAAAGGACAGTAATGGTTTTTTATAGGGAGTAATTTTAGTTCATTATCTTTACTGCACACTTCCACTTTGGCTACTTGGTTTGCTGTTTCCAAGATGAATCCTAGCAGTTTTTTAACTTCTGGAAATGAACGGGCCACTTCTCCATTTTGGCATCTTCTTCCAAGCAAAAAGTATTCTGAAGTATTGTCCAGTTTGCAGCCTGTCTGAAGTACTCTATTAGAGACCATGGTCCTTGCTAATCGTATTTATTATTCCAGGAGAATCTCAGAATGTAACCCTATTTGAGGGGCCAGGAGACCAGGTGATCGCCTCTTCCCTCTCAAGCCACATATGATTAGGACAACTGTCCTCAAGCACTGCTGTGCATATCATAGTCAACTTAAGTCCTTTCACAAAAGTGTGAGTGGTGTTACCGAGTCCAAGCTCACACTGCTTGCCACACAACAGGCCGATAAATTGGGAGACAAGTGTCAAGGCAAGGAATAGTGACATTATTCGGAGAGTTGGGCATCCGAGAAGATGGTGGGCTAGTGTGCTACAGTACCATCTTATCGGGTCTGGATGCTAGTTTCTTTTATAGAAAAGAGTTGGGGAGGAGGTGAGGAAGTAAAGTAAAAGGTCATAAGTCTTGCAAAATATCTCCTGGTTTTGGCCAGCCTTGGGGAGGGGATGTGTTCATTTCTTTTTTTCTGCAGCCATTCACATGTGGGCAGGGTCAGGGTGTTTCCCTGTGAGCTGAACAAAGGCACTTTAGTTTAACATTCAGGCAGAGGGGCAGGGTTCCCAGAGGCAGACCATTATGTATGCCTATAGCTATAGACAGAACAAAAGCAATGGAAAGCAAAGGCCAAAGTAAAAGAAACAGATCCAACATAGAGTCAGATTATTTTCTTCCCTGTTACAGTGAGACCAGTCAGGCGTGAACTGAGATGTGAAAAGAACAGGCAGTAGAAGGTAAAAGCTGGATCTGCCATAAGATATGGTCTTGGGGATTGGGAATGCCATTTGGAATCATACGTGGGGCCGGTAGGTATGGGAAATATGACCTTGACACTTTTGAAGAAAGGGCCAGATATTTTGTAGAATGTCCTTCGATTTGAGTTTGTTTGATATTGCCTCACAATGAGATGCAGATTGTGCATTTTTGGCAGTAAGACCTCAAAAGTGATGTGTTCTCAGTGCATCATATTAGGGAGCATAGGATGTTGATTTGTTCCATTACTGCACTTACTTTGATCCCTTGATGAAAGGGGTAAAGTTACTATTTTTCCACTTTTATCATTTTAGAGCTGCTGCTACTAGGGGCTTGTCAGTACAGCTGTTCCTTGTTAGAGGACCAACAGGTAATAAAGAAAGGATCATGCAAGGATAGTTTGCTCTGTGAGGCTCTGTTAGATCATTTCAATGAGCTGGTTGAGCAATTATTTAAATTCTTAAATCATTGAAGTCCTTGACTGCTTTATAAAATAGTCCTTTTTCATGTTGTTCTGGCAGTAATGAAACAAGCAAAGGGCCAAGAGACCCCTCACTAAGCAGCTCTTTACTTTTACAAAAACTACTCTCAAAATAAAAAAAAATTCAAAAAAACCCCCAAAAAACTACTCTTGGCTAACTGTATATTTAGTGAATGCAGCATCTGAAGCTGAATCTGGCCTCTGTACCCTGACACCAAATTAATTCTCAGAGACAGAATTTTGGGTGAAGTAGAAAAGAATAGCTTTATTGCTTCACCAGGCAAAGGGTGCCACAGTGGGTGAATGCCCTCAGAACTGTGTGGCCCAACCTGGAGCAGCTAGTGAGGATTTTTATAGTAATGGTGCAAAGTGGGCATGATCAGCTCATGGACATTCTTCTGACTGGTTGGTGGGGAGGTAAGTGGGATTCAGCATCATCAACCTTCTGGTTCCAACCGGTCTGGGTTCTACATGCTTGTGGGCAGCACGCAGTTAACCTCTCCCACCTGGGGGGGGTTTCAGTATCTGAAAAACAGCTCAAAGATGTTTTTATGTGTGTCCCTTGAAGGGGAACCAGGACCCTGCCCCAAGCCTGCACTATTGTTTCTTTTGACTGCTCCTCCCTTGTTTCCACATCCCCTCCCTTCCCTAATTAGCATCTGTTTGAACCTGCTCCTTGGAACTCAGGGAAGGTCCTGGAGGCTGAATGAAGCCCATTTCCTGTAATCAAGAAATGGGGACACAGAAAGGCTTTTGTGCCTAGGAGCCTCACATGGTCCTGTTCGGTATCACATACATACGCAGAAAAAGAAGAGAAGCAATTATGAGTGGATGCTCCAATAATTTAAAAGATCAAAATTCCTAATATGGATTGTACTCACTTCCTTAGCTTTTTAACCATCTTTCAACCATCAAGGAGGTACTAGATGGGAGTTTGTCTGGAGTACAAGTGGGTGTAGAGACACTTAAGGATTAATACTGTGTCCAGTAATAAATGATGCTTTTTAAATTCTGTCCCTGTCACCTCTGATCCTTTTAAGATGCAAACCTTGTGAGGGTGAAAGAACACATATTAATCCAGCTCTAGATTCCTAAAAACTGGGTAACTGTTGTGATTATGATTGCAGTGCCCAGAAGGTATTTTTGTTTTTACAGTCTTCATCTAAGTCAGGCTAGACATAGAAGCAAGTGAGAAATATTATTACTCCATTTATAACACTGTGGTAGAGCAGGAGCTGAAATGATGAAATGTGTCTGGAAAGTCTATTTAGCAAACCTCCGCAGCATTGCACTGCACAGAACATTTAGTAGTCCGCAGCAATTTTTAGCCAAGCCAGTCATTTGAAGATGAGAAGTTAAAAGTTCAGTAGATATGAAATTCACAAATTTCATAAACCTAACTGATACAAATGCAAAGAATATATTGTCAGAAACATAGAATTGTGTATTCCAAGTACAGCAATAACCAGACCAGAACAGTGATTGTTTAAGTGCACTTTGTGTTAGAATGAGGTAAATTTTGAGCCATTTTGAGAATGTGTTTATCTACCACCATCCAGAATGTATTTCCCTGGAATAATCTTGCAAATTCAATATAGATTTTGATCAGTAAATGTGAAAAGATATGCTAAGTTGCCCATTGTGTAGTTCATCTCTTTACAGTCTTTTCAGCATCAGAACCATTTAAAACTTATTATATTCATTTCTTATAATTACTGGATACAAAATGCAGCCTAAAGATTAACTAGACAGATACTCTCATACACTGCTGGTCAAAGTAAGATTTGCTACAAACGTCTTTAAATGACAGTTTAGTAATATGAAACAATAGTCTCTAAAATTTTCATATCTACTGATGCTGTGTTTCTGCTTCTTGAACTCTAGTCTAATAAGAAAAGACTAGAATAAAATTAACAAATTTTCAACATTTATGGCTACTATTCAGTTTCAACATAAATTGTCAACATTTATGGCTACTATTCAGCATTATTCTGGAAGTTCTGGAAAATGCAATAAAACAAGAAGTAATATGGGTTTTAAATTTTGGAAAAAAGAGAACTTTGAGGGGTTTTGCAGATGGTAAGGCAGTATGTTTTCAAAATATAAGAAAATCAGCTGAAAAATGATTTGAACTACTGAAAGAATTAGCTAAGTGATCACTTACAAGAACAATATCCAAAAATCAGTATTTTGTTTATAAATAATAATCAACTGACCATATAAAGCGAAAGAATAATTTATGGTGAGAATAAAAATTATAAAACCCTAAATAAACCTAATAATAAATCTTCAGATAAAAAAAGTATAAATTTTAATGAAGTACATAAAAAGAAAATCTGAGTAAATCAAAAAAATTGATCCTATTTATTTAAGGGAAGACTCAGTGTTTAAAGACAGCTACTGTTTTAAAATCAATGTATAAACAATGCAATGTCAATTAACATAATACTAGGATATTTCATGGAAAGTGGTGAGCTGATTTGAAAATCATCTGGGAGAGTAAATGGGCAAGAATAGTTACGATAATTTTAAAAGAAAAGAACAAGAACTGTGTGTGTCAAGCTAGGCTCTTTGAAAAAGAGATAGTTATTCTTATTGCCAGATGACGTTCTCTTTGTGTAGCAGAAAAAAAGAAAAGGCAAGGTATGAGTAGGCTCTCAAAATATGTGATTTAGAGCAACAAATAAAATTTAAACCAGACGTTAGTAAACAATTGGAAAAACCTAAAACCCTAAGCAGTAACAACAATCACGAGGAACTAGTACTATTGAATCATAATGCTCTTTAGGCTACATCACAACGTACTAGCTTAAATTTCAAATGATCCTCAGAAAACCACAGGACGAGGGAATGAAGTCAATGGAGACAGTCTGGTTCTATAATACCAAAGTAGATTCAGAACTCGAGAGAAGAAAGGGACTTCCAAAGGTCATTGCAGTCAAAAGGCCAATGAGGATGTTGAGGCCAGTGAGGGTTTTGGAGCCAAATACCACAATTCTACTTCCAGGTTACGTAGCCTTGGGCAAGTTAGTTAATCTCCTCTTATTTGGGAAACAGGTTTTCAAGAGCACTATAGGAGAAATTATGGCAACCACCACAGTATTTGGCCCAATAGTCCACAAAGTTAACACCTATTCCTAGTGATTTGACAAGGGCCACATAGCCATTTAGATGTGGGTCCACTCCCCCCTGGTCTTGGACTCTACCATTCAGAGGTCTTCCTCTCCACATTCCCCACTCTTAAAAGCTTCCTTTATTTCTTTGGCCTTGGGGTCTGGAAAAATACTGTATCCAGAGAACTCAAATCAGACACCATTTCTATTTTTTAGAATGCAGAAGTGGCTTCTTAAAGAAATTACTACCCTACCTGAGACTCCATTCTAATTACAATATTGATCTAATTATGTTATTCATCATAATATCTCACGTAATTATCTGAAAAGATGGTTCTAAGATCAACAGGAGACATTAAATAGAAGTTACATTGAGGTATGGTGAAAAGACAACTAAAAAACTTCTAGTGTCACCCCTTACTCTCTGTGTTACCCAGTCAGAACCCCTTACCTTTCTAAGCCTAGATTTTCTCATCTGAAAAAATGTGGGTATGAATACCTGTCCTATCTATCTTACAGAATTCTTGTCAAAGAAAAATGAATAATGCATGTAAAAGGGGTTCTGTAGATGAAAAAGTGCTAGTTAAATGTGATTTCGTGTTATTCATTTGTGGAAGTTCTTTGAAAAGTTAACAGCAGAAATGAAATAGTGATCATTATTGAAACTAAATGTGTTTGCAGTGTGCTTCTTTCATGTGGGCACTCTCAGCGTCTTGGGTTTATGTAATGATAAATCATAAATGTGGCACCAGATGTTCCTTGGTCCTGAGTTCTGGGACGCATGTCAGAAAATGTCAGGGGTGACCATGGAGAGACATTCAGTGACCTAGTAAAGTTCTTGGTAACTAAGACTCACAGTGGAGAAGGAAGACGGTTTTAACTGTTTAGTGCTTAACTTATAAGTCAATTGATGTTTAACCCAGTGTGCATATTTGCAAAAGTGTCTGTTAAGATACAAGACTTTCCAAATGAATATAAAAATCCTTAACTGATAAATATCTAAACTTACCTCTACAAAAATAACATGTGCTTTTTAATTCAGTTAAGATTTATTATATACTGTCCTCTTTCTCTCTTGAAAAGTATGGTTGAATGTAGAACAAGCTAATTTCCTTATTTCTTCACAAAGTACAGATGAGGGTCTGTACTACTATACTTCCACAAGTGACCTAGTTTCCAAAGGAGAAGCAAAATAAAGGTTGAAGGAAGAACAGAGTTGATGTGGTTTCCATCATCACTGAAAAATTAAAAGAGATTTCTTTCAGTTTGTAAAAAAACAAAAAAACTTTTCTTGTGCAGAACCCCAAAGTGGCTCATGACAGAAGGAGCTAAATTCCCTAAATTCCAAATTGACGTTTAGTATTTTGTTTTAAGTCATATGCTCTCTTCATTTAGCCGTCTCCAAATGAAACTCAAATCTTCCATCTTCCTTTATCGACCCACATACATTAAGACATACATTTACTTTTTTCTCCCATTAGGGGTGAAAGGTTTGCTATAAAGTTCCTGAATCTCATGCTCAGCCCTCCCTGTGTCTGTGAGATGGCTGGAAAAAAACACAGGTGCAGTCAAGCCATGGCATAGAATTTCGTGGTTACGCTATACCAGTTTGTTTATTAACTTGTCTTATTTTCATAAAATGTCATTAAATATATATGCCTTCATAAACCCATGAGTGGAAGGAGAACAATACGCAAACCACATAGTTGACTGCTCTCTCTGCACTGGGCATGCAGATCAGGGTGTGTCATCAGCCCATTTGGAGTCAGAGACTGTCCAGAAAATTGCACAAATATATAACATTTTTTATTCCATTTATGGATCTACCAGATGGCAGTTGACCTCAGAGTAAGAAACCCTAAAGAATGAGGAAGGTGTGTATATGTCCATCCCCACATCCCAATTTATCTCCCACGCTACTATATATAAAATAGGTGACTAATAAGGGTCTGCTGTGTAGCACAGGGAACTCTACTCAGTACTCTGTAATGACCTATATGGGAAAAGAATCTAAAAAAGAGTTGGTATATGCATATGTATAGCTGATTCACTTTGCTGTACAGCAGAAAGCAACACAACATTGTAAATCAACTAGACTCCAATAAAAATTTTTAAAAAAAAAAGAGTGAAGAAGGTGATATCTTCACTTAAGTTTTTTAAAGGGCCATTTTATGTTCTCTTCGATTTTGCATTAGCCTCTGACAGATGGGTGCTCGTCCAAGACCGCTGGGTCCCAAATGCCATGCAAGGGGGAATGTCATTTTCACATTCTTCAACATGTTGAGGAAAAATGAGCACCATCAGGTTTATGTGTGCTAGGGTAGGATTTTTATTCCCTCAGATTCCTTTCTTTCCTTCTTTCCCCTTAGGGGGAAGAACAGTGCTTTATTAACAAGATGACACCGAGGTTGTTCCATAAGTGGCCAATGTTAGAAAAGAGGGATGGTTTTGATGTGTTTTGTCTGTTTGCTTGTTCTACTGATGCTGCACTCTGAGGAATCTGAAGGACCTCAGGCTTTTTCCCTCAAAGCACAGCAAGGACCTGCCTTCACGTGTCCTAGCCAGAGTCAGGAGCAACGCTCAGAACTTGGGGCCCTGGTGGGCTCATCTAGGATGGAGCTGGGACCCTGGGAGTGAGTGAACGGAGGAGGGGAAACACTGAGGGGCAGGTGCGGAGTTGGGGAGAGGAGTGAAGAGGAAGTGATATCAGAGAGAAGAGGAAGTCTTTATGGGCTGAATAGTAACTTGAAAGAAATAGCAAGGAAAACGTTTTGCACCGTTATATGAACTCTCTGTATATGGCATTATCATATAGTGAGAGATTTTTCTTTCAGGTAATGAACTGGACTAGCACATCATTCCAAACATTGCATTGTTGGTAAAAAGCTGGCAACTTGTTTCTTGAGGAAGACTCGCCTTTAATGTGATAGAACGTATGCTTCCCTCATTGGGAAAGTCCTGCTATGAAAAAAAAATGTCAGCTGAAATGAATAGTGCAAACAGTTTGCAGACTTGTCGCCAGTCCCTGGACCACAGTTGGAGTATCACTGAACTAGAAAACCTCTAAAATAGTTGCACTTTAAATATTTATTTATTTACTTACTTATTTATTTGGAACTTTAAAATCGAGAACTTGAGCTCTGAAATTGGGCAAGGCTCGATTGAAAACCTGTGAGTGCTCCTGGAAAAGTTACCTAATTTCTCACTTTATCTGATCAGTGGGAATAATCATGTTGGTATCTGATCTCAGTGGGTTGTGAACTTCTGAAAGGAATAACACCTACAGTATGCCTTGGCAAGTAGTAATCACTCAATAAATGTGAGCCACCGATATTATTTTTTCTTATTTATTTACTACACATTTATAAAGCAGCTACCCTCTAGCAGACCCTGTGCCAAGTACTAGGGAAAGAAATGCAGCCTCTCTACGTAACAACCTCATAGCTTAGGGTCTTCACATTTCTGAGATTCTAGACCAAGCAGACTCACTGCGGATGGATCAGTCTTACTGCTTCCTCTGCGCTGAGCGAGTGAAGAGGGAAGATTCGCATGAACGAATACTTCACACACAACAGCATGGAGATTTCAACATCTTCGTCTGCAAGAACGAGGAAGCACCAACGCCACTGGCTGAAGCAACAGGAAACTAGAAGTCCGGAGTGGGGTCAGTTTCAATGCTGACTTAATCCTGTGGGTCTGGATCCATTTTTCCTGGCAGTCCTTTGACTCAGACTTTCTCAAATCATTGGCTTCACCTCTAGAGTGGTGGAGAGATAGTGATAACTTTTCAGATTTCGTATTCTGCATCCAACCAGGTCCAGAGAAAGAGAGCAGAAGTTTTCCCAGAAAAACAAGAATGAACTTGCCCAGAACCCTTGATTTCAGTGCCCCTGACTTGAGTCACATGCCCATTTCTGAACTAATCACCAGCAAAGAAGACTTGACTCTCAAGCCTGGGGATCGTATAGGAGGGACACTGAAGGAGAAAACAATACATAGTGTTCCCAATGGGTGTTATGGGATAATGACAGCAAAATCTCCCAGGAGCTCCCAAAGGAGAGAATAGCTGCATAGAACTTTCTAAACCTCGGGTCTTGAAAAGCTTTTAGAGATAATCTATTCAAATTCCCCAGTCTATAGAAAAGAAACTCAAGACAAAAAATAAATTAACTGAATTGCCCAAGGTTGCACCGCCAAAGGTGGCACAGCTGTGACTTCAACTTAAGCATTATTATTTCAGACCTATTGTGCTTTCAACATTAGCCTATTTTTTTCATCTTAACTAATAAAATCAAAAACAAAGCACATGATTCTGGTTGTTTTTCCTTTGCTTAGGGTTTCCTAAGCAAAGCTTAGGAAACCCTAAGCTGGCGGGTAACAGCTCAGACTGAGGAGAAAGGTAAGTGCAGTTTATGTGATATAATTGTCTACAATACCCTTTAGTTTCTTCTGAAGATATAGATTACCTTTCAATACTCTGGTCTTGTGTAGTTACTTTGTAGTTACTTTGCTCCTTATCAATAAATTTTTGTCTGGCCTGTGACCCATCAGCCTCTTCTATTCTGTAATACGTTTAACTGGGATTTTAGTGTTACTACATAAAGATGTATGTAAAACTGGTAATACCTTTGGGATACACAGTCTCATCAGCTGTTTCTCAAATCCCACTAAAACGTTCTTGTTTTCATAGAAAAATAATTCTGATGTTTTAATAAAGGGTCTGACTTGTGCATATTTAAACCATAGACCATAAATATTCCTTTCTTATCCTCTCAGTTTTTTCCAGTGAGTACTGTACCATCTCTAAATATTTGATGAAGGCTATAAGGTGGATTAGTCCTCCACACTTCAGTGACTTGTGGATTTAGTCCCGGCTGGAAGCACTTCTGTCCTAGGAATATCAAAATCAGTGACCTTTTGGAAGTCAGCTTGTTTCTCCATCTGTTTCACAATGTAGATGTGAGAAATCAGACTGATGTCATGGAGCCATGATTTCCTCCTTTCAGGTGTCAGTATGCTTATTCCTATATATTGAGCTTCTTTGGTAATTTTTCATACAGGCTCTATCCCTTCACCTGAGTGAAGATAGATCACAAGTGAAGAGTACGTGTAAGGATAGAGCCTAGAATTTGTGATTCATTCCTCCTTTTAGTATATGGTTTCTCATAGTGTCTTCTTTTTTTTTTTTTTTTTTTTTTTTTTGCAGTACGCGGGCCTCTCACTGTTGTGGCCTCTCCTGTTGCGGAGCACAGGCTCCGGACGCGCAAGCTCAAGTGGCCTTGGCTCACGGGCCCAGCCGCTCCGCGGCATGTGGGATCCTCCCGAACCGGGGCACGAACCTGTGTCCCCTGCATCGGCAGGAGGACTCTTAACCACTGCGC
>RJWK010066111.1:0-11910 GCA_004363435.1 Platanista minor | reverse complement strand
GGACACTTAGGTTGTTTCCATGTCCTGGCTATTGTAAATAGAGCTGCAATGAACATTTTGGTACATGACTCCTTTTGAATTATGGTTTTCTCAGGGTATATGCCCAGTAGTGGGATTGCTGGGTCATATGGTAGTTCTATTTGTAGTTTTTTAAGGAACCTCCATACTGTTCTCCATAGTGGCTGTACCAATTCACATTGCCACAGTAGTGCCTTGTTTTGCCTCTTTAAATTATGAGGTGCACAAGCCTTCTTTTCAGTGCGATGCATCTAAAGTTTTGATATCTGTAACTTTTTTTTTTCTGGTTACTATTGTTTAAGAATCATGGATTTATGTTTTCTAACTCTTTGGCTATCGTCCTATGTGTCAGTCCATGTCAATCAAAATCGGTGATTATGAAATGCCAGACTTCTAAATTAAATGTTTTAGAATTCATTGGGTAAGTTAAGTGCTGCTTTGGGGGTATTTAAAAAAAAGAAGAAGAAGAAGAAAATGGGATAAAAACCTTAGTCAGATGATTCAATCTAGAATGTTAATAAGATTCCTTTTGTATCTCACTGTCTCTCACACAGTTATTTATTGTTGAAATGAGACTACAGTTGACTCTTAAACAATACAGATTTGAACTGTGAGGGTCTGCTTATACACAGGTTTTGTTCAGTAAATACATGCTACAGTACTACATGATCCTGATTGGTTGGGTCCATGTATCTGGACCCCCAGATAGGGAGGGCAGACAGTGAACTTACATGTGGATTTTGGACTGTGCAGGGGTCAGCGCCTCTAACCACCTCCCCATCCCGAGTTGCTCTGGGGTCAACTGTAGTTAATTAAAGACTAGTTACTCTGAAAATATTGCAGATAATATGGTTCATAAACAGCTGCAATCCCTTATTTATTTTCTTGGAAGTCCCTTTTGAATTCATCCAAGAAAAAACTAATCTTTTGCTTTCTCTACACAGCTCCCCATCTAATCCTAACCTAGCTCATAGGTCAGGATTGCTCCATTCAGTAAGGCTTAAGAGAGCACATGCTTAGTGCCAGATGCCATGACCAGTGCCGACAGCGCAAAGCTGGACAAGACATCGTCCCTGACTTCAACAAGCTCAGTCAGGTAAATCTTAACCTTTGTCTGCCAGAGATTGATGGGCACTTAACTGTCTACAATCATAACGAATCAAGAAACTGTTCAAATTCAATGATTTTGATGCTCTGACATATATATTCACATCTGTCAATTGAAATAATGTTAAATTTGAGAAAGAAATGTTGAGTAGGTTCTACTCAATATTTAGACGATGTGGTCTGGGAGTAGGGGTGGGAGAATAGTGAGAGAAGGAAGAATGAACACAAAAATGGAAGAGAAGTGTCTGGAGGCTCAAGAAATTTACAAAACAGTGGGAGGAATTAATATGTAGATAATTTTAATAGAAAACCACATCAAAGGGACAAAGAACAAAGTGGTAGGGAAACAGAATGGAAAACAGGGTGGGGGGAGGGGCAATTGGGAAGGTGTTATGGGGTAAGTAGCTTTTTGACTAGGCATTGAAAGAAAAGTATGATTTTTATTACAGGTTAAATAGAAGTTCATCCATCACCACAGACATTCTCCCAGCTTTAAGCTTTAATCTTCCACTCTCCTAAAACTCTGCTTTGCCATCATTCTTGGCAGACATCATTCTTGTTCCACCATCTAGGTCTTGAATTTCTGGCACTTAAGTACTTATAAGATTATCAGGAGGGAAGTTGCTTTTAATACCAAATTTTCCAGGTCATAATGGGATTTGGGGAAAATCCTCCTGTCATGGGGGCTATTTGACTCTAAATTTATATCATTTCAACTTTAGACCACAAACTCATTCTACATAGCTTGAAAAATAGAATCCATATATCAAATTTTATAGCTAAAAGGTACACAGCCAGCGTGTGACCCAAATATCTTGAATTTAGAAATAGGAAAGCAGAAACCAAAATATGTTAAGGGAATTACTGAAGGTCACATTGGAATTTCTGTAGAAGAAATGGTGCAAGAAATTGGGGCACAGGTGACCTCATTGTTTTCTCTCCATCCCACTCACCTTCCTTGATTTGCTTGGGTTCACCACTGATTCAAAAATTCCCAATTGCCAAGACACTGGACTCCATGGAAAGAGATTTGTTTGGGTGTCTTTACTGACATTCTGTATCAAGGAATTATTGTTGATGTGATAAAGCAGGAGATCATGTCTTTCACTGGAAACTTTCCACATAAATCGAAAAATGGTTTTAACACTATCCTTGTCTTTTTTCAACCACAACTTATGTATATTTTCCTGTCAAAAGGAATATGCTTTATGCACAAATTAGCATCTGTCTTGTTCATGATGAATCTGTGTAATCAGTATAATAACAAGAGAAATGGCTCATAATTTTTGCCTTATGTTTTTTTCAATTTGAGAAATTAAAAAGCAGTGCCAGATTGCAGTTGAGAAATATGTTTAACTCCTGCAGCCACATACAGTCTTTATGGGAAGAAAAGTCCCATCTGTTTTCTTCTGTAAATGGCACTCATGAGAGAAACACCAATTCAGGAATTCCTGTGATTTTATGAACCAAGCCAAAACAAAAAAATACCAATGTCCTTGAAAAGAAATGATTTTTAGTTTCTCTAGTCCGTGTCATATTCTCTGAAAAAAAAAAGAAAAAAAAAAAGGTGGACCAGATGATCCTAATTTCAAACAGTTTAGACCATTTTCCGAGTAATTAATATGCTTAAATATTAACAGTATCTCTATCTCAAGGGTTTTCTGCAGAGAAGTATTAAGTTGCAATATTGTGTCGTATGATTCCTATATTTAGTGTTTATAATTCTCATTTAATTTTAGCATGTAATAAAAACATTTATGTCCTAACATGTTAACATATATAGTACTGATGTGGAGAAAATCATTGGCAGATGACTTTGTAGCTATGGGTAGAATTACAATCATTTTCATAAATATTATGTGATCATTTTTATTGCTAGCCACGTATCTGCAGTACAATGACAGAAGGTAGATAAACCTCCAGTAGGAAGTAAGAGGCCAGAAAAATACATTAAGTCAATAGAGAGCTTTGAAAACATAAAAACTAATTAAGTCAGGATGCTAAAGAAATAGCAATATCTCCTATGAATTATATGAACATATCTAATTAATTCTTACACTCTAATGCTCTAATATATGATGAATGATTTAAAACTCTACATGTTCAAATGGAACTACAGTTTGTTCTTTGAATGAATGAACTGTGTTACCTGATTGTGAAAAATAATTTACTGCAATCTAAGGCTGCATTGCGAAGAGTATAATATTCAGAACAAAGGAGATCAAAAGTACTCACAGCACATCAGGAAAGGCAGAGCTCTTCTTTATATTAGAATGCCAGCTAATAAAGATTAAAAGGATAAAATTAGAAATGCTGCACCTGCCAATGTAATAACCGATGAAGGCAAGGGTCATCGATAGATACTAAAACTATAGGTGTGAATCTTGGAGAACAAGATAATCATATAGTCTTAAAGTATTACCTCACATATTGTGGATTAATTACAAAGGAGAATACTGACCTTTATAAAGGAGGGTCTGGGAACACCATCTTAAATAATGGTGATCAAATGACCAAAAGGTTTGCCATCAGTAATGGGACCAACTGATACCATGCTCCTCTTAATGTGATAGAATGATATGACACAACTTTACCTATGTAATATTCTTGTGAAAATGTTTAACCTGAATTTAATAATGAAAAAGCAATCACATCAGTTCAAATTGTGGAACATTCTATAAGACACCTATCCCAGAGTCTTTAAAAAAGAAAAAATGATCAAAGAAAAAGAAAAGTGGGAGAACTTGAAGAAGGTTAAAGAGACATAACCACCAAATGTAAACCATGGTCCTTGGTTGGATCCTGGGGCAGGGAAAAAGAGAAACACCTATAAATAACAATTGGACAGTTAGGGGTATTTGAATGTTGACTGTATATTGTCATAGCAATGTTACATTGGATGTGTTGATGGTATAGTAGTTATGTGGGGGAATGTTTTTGTTCTTATAAAATATGTGCTAATATATTTAGGGGCAATGTGTTATAATGTCAGCAACTTAATATCAAAGCTTCAGGTAAAAATTAATGTATTTATATACAGACAGAAAAAAGTAAATAAGATAAAATATTAAAATTTGTGAATACAGGTGAAGAATATGCAGGTATTCAATATAGCATTCCTTCAACTTTTCTCTAGGATTATTATATTTTTAATTGGGATAAAAAGACTGCATCAGGAGTACTGAGTTCAATTCTTTTTTTTTTTTTTGTGGTATGCGGGCCTCTCACTGTTGTGGCCTCTCCGGTTGCAGAGCACAGGCTCCGGACGCCCAGGCTCAGCGGCCATGGCTCACGGGCCCAGCCGCTCCGTGGCATGTGGGATCTTCCCGGACCGGGGCACGAACCCATGTCCCCTGCATCGGCAGGCAGACTCTCAACCACTGCGCCACCAGGGAAGCCCCTGAGTTCAATTCTTGATACCACATTTTAAAGGAGATTTCCATGTCCCAGAGAAAGGTGAAAGGATTAAATATCAAGATGATGAGGCTCAAGAAACAATGTCAAATAAAAAATTGGGGATTGTTCACATGCAGAAGAGACAACTATTCCTCTGGATGTTAAAATAAAGTCATATAGAAGATGGAGTAAATTTCTTCTGTCTTTCTTCTGAAAGAATGCCTCAGACAAATGACTGAATGTAACAAGCACCCTAAGACCAAAAGGAGCAGAAATCGAATGGCATTTTTGCTGACGTGGGTGAGAGGTCTATGGAAAAGACCCCTTCACTCCCCTTCAACTCTAAGAGTCCATGGTTGAAATCAGAAACAGGACATAGTCTTCTGGAAGCACAGTGACACTCACTAGATAACAGCACCTCCACAGTTTGTTTCAGTGCTTTCAGACCATCAGATACAGATCTGAAGCAATACTCAGACTTCTGATTCCAAAAAAATACATTTAAAGAGCAGCACACCCATTATATATCAGGCATTTTGTTAAGCACTAGAATTCTAGAAGTGACAAGAGTGATGATGTTTCTTCTCTTGTGGCTTTTCAGTCTAGCTCATAGTTTTGGGAAACAATGAGAACCAAGAAAATAGGTTTTTGTCCATTTTATAGGAATGTTCTCTTGTGCTTAAGGAAGAACTATAAAGGTTACCCTGAAAAGCCAGAACTTCTTTATGAAAATATTTATGAAAACAGTGTCTTGTCCTGTTAATATCTAAGCACATGTCTAAGGAACCTGCCCCAATGTACCTATCTCAGGAAAATAAACACCATTATTATTTACTTTTAATTTATTAGATCTATTTTTTTATTATTTGGTACATGTACATACTCTAAATTTATATCAGTATGAATTAATGTGGGTTCAGTAATTCTTTTATAATTTTGCAATATAGACGTTGAGATAACTGAATGTTCTCTGCAAAAGTAAGGTTGATAATTACACTTTGCAGTTACATGTTCGAAAACCAAGTACATGTTGAATATCGGTAAATGAAAAGAATGGGTTTTTTTCAATAACTTTGTCAATTTTCTGTCGCTATAAGAGGGGGTTTTGGTGGATCTTGTCCAGGATCTTCATAAAGCTGGAGCAGATCTATTGTTCAGAGTAGTCTGTGCCAGAGGAGATGGTCCTAGCTGACCAAAATTGGTAGGATTTATTTTTGAGGAAGCCTCAGGTATTGACAGAGGGAGTTATCACATTGTGTGGAGGAGAAAAACAGTGAAGAAGCCCTGAGCATGCTAGACTGAAGATCATGGTGAAACCGTAAACTGAAAATGATTCACGTGGTAAAACAAAATCAGTACTGAGTGGTTCATGATTAAAGCTTTGAAGGTTTGGGGACAGGCTTTTATATGATTGAGTCTACTTGGTGAGCCTGACAGCTTAAAGGAACCAATGTCAGAGAGAGCAACCTATCGTTTGCTGCCAGACTCACTTTCTATATCCTTGCAGAGATTAGCAAAATTTATCTTTGGCATTCGTATTTTGACTAAGGCATCTTGCATTTTCCCACAAAATCAAACTAGTTTCTTCAGGTCTTTATTTATTGGCATCTCATGCTTGTGAGAGTTGGCTCTGGTCTTTCCTCCTCAGCCTTGGGAGAATTGTTGCTTATTCACCCTTAACTACTCAGTTCAATACAATAGGGAACACTAGCCAGGCCCTTTACAGTAAGTATGCGGATTGTGGAACTATGATCATTTATGCCCCTAAGACTTTGTTTTGTTATTATTTATCAGTTAACTCAAAATAACTTACAAAATAAGTGATTTATTATCAGACACAGCAAGAAATCAGAGTTAGTCCGTTAGTGGTTCCAGGATTGTTTTATGGCCCAATGCCATACTTAGAGACACGGCTCTTTTTCTTCAGATTTGTCTCCTGTGGTGACAAGTGTCTGTATTAGTTTCAAACTTCATATTTTGACATAGCATATAAAAGCCAGGAGAGACCATTGTATCCTCACACAGGATGTCCCAGAATCCCCACAGCAAATTTTCTCTCAAAGTTGTCTCATGGACCAGGATGGAATGAAGTAATCTTTTCTAAACCAACCATGGCAAGGGTAATAGAATTGCTCCTATTGAGTCAGACCAACCAGGATTTAATCCCTGAGGCTGGGGAGCACCGAAGCCTTAAGTGATTCATGAGACATCCAGAAAAACAAAGTGAGGATTTAGATGGCAAGGAATAATTGAAGAGGAAATGTACTTGAAGGGGCAACCAGCAGGGTCAGGGACATATTCTTTCTGTGTGAAATCTCTTCTCTTCCTTGACTTCCTGTAGAAGTCTTACTCTTGTTTCAAGATTTCTCCTTTGGGAAGCTTCCCTAAACCTATAGGCTAAGTTAGTTACTCTCCTCTGTTCTCAGACAGCATCTCCTACAAACCTACCTCCTTGTAGAACTTACCACACAGGATCATGTTGACCACAACATCTGTTACCTCCATTAGGACCACGAGGCCCTCTTAATAGGAATCCCCTTATTGTACTCTGCAGGCCAGCACCTACCCATACTGTGGCTATTGTATGTTCCTTGTGAGTATTTATAGAAGAGCAGGAGAGGAAGAAACAGCAAGAAGAAATAAAAGAGGAAGAAGGAAAACATTGAAGATTGAAGCTATAATTTTTACTGATGATTACAGACACAGGGGTATCAATATTTAGCATAAGCATTGAAGATTAGGTGGGCAATTTTTATGAATATGTTCAACAATTTACAATTAAATATTTAATGCTATTTTTATACACTGTTTTAATAATTCCTTTAATAACTTGCCCTTTGGCAAAGTCACAGTGGCAGTCTCCTCCCTGAAATAGTTCCACACAGAGGTCTAGCTGATGTGAGGGTAGGTAGCAGGGAAAGCGATTTCCTCAGCTGAATATGTTTTCAAAAGTGGTACTTATGGAAGAATATTTAAGATACTATGTTAATACAGTAGTTGTTAGGATTGTGATAAAAAGATCTTAGAAAAAAACAGTATGAAAGCAAGGCCATGAGATATTTGGAGAGGGCAACAAAAGCACAAAACCTTTCTTAATGTTTGTTTTCTCGGGAACAAATAGTACAGCCTTCTGGCCTGCCTTACTCCCAACACCCCTCCCCCTATATAAGATTAACCCTTGCTAGGCTTCTTGTTCCCTAAGAGCAACTCATTCAGTAAATATCCATGTGCCTACCATGTGCCCAGCACTGTTCTAGACAGTTGAGATGCATCAGTGAATGAAACAGAGAAAGATCGCTCCTCTTGAGGGATTTATATTCTAGCAGGGGACAGTGAGTTGGGGAAGCAGTAAGAGAGCTGCACCACACTCAAACTACAGTTGTATCTTTGGAGATAGATAGATGACAAAAACAGCATTCATTTCCAAGAAGAGATATACCTATTCTCATTACCTGGGCTCAGATAAAAGACATTCAAGGGACCCATCAGCACTCAACCAGTGAAGAAGTCTGCCAGCTAAGACTGTAGGGACCCCATTCATTATATTTCCTAACTTTCTATTAGGCTTCCCTGGACATGTAAAACAGATACGGTCATGAGTGCTAAGATATTGCCAAGTATACAACTGAGAAAGAAGAGGCAGAAAAAGGCAAAGGAAGAAATAAGGTAGTAAAAAAAAAAAAAAAGAAAAAGCAAGCAGATAGAGCAAGCACACTTAGCCCTGTGGAAGATGGTTTTCGGATAAACTTAGTGTGAGATTTAAACTACTATGTGTAGCTATCTGGAGGAATACCAAAAAAAAGAGTCTTCTTAAATTTTTTTTTTTTTTTTACATTTGGCCACACTGCATGGCTTGCAGGATCTTAATTCCCTGACCAGGGATCTAACCCATGCCCCCTGCAGTGGAAGCACGGAGTCCTAACCACTGGACTGCCAGGGAATTCCCAAGAGTCTTTAACTGACGGTTTCTTGAAGACCACAAAAGGAATCCACTGAAATGGATAACTACTACTAGTTCTTAATGTGATGACTATACGTTGAAAGCCATATACATGATATTTAAACATAACTTCAGCATGGTTTTATATAAAGAAATTATAAATATTGTAAGCTGCACTTTGAAGTGAATTTCTAATTCCTCATCACTAGCTCACTATCTAAGTGATTTGGTCTGCTCTGGACAGAACAGATTTTTCTTCTTGCTGTGTTCAGGTTCTACTCCTCGTCTTCCCATTGCCTCACACTTCCAAGCAACCTGGGGCTATTACATTCACTCCCTTAGTCTCACCATCTATAAAATTGCACCTGGTTCCAGATCACTTTACAGGTGGTATTTCTCAATTCTATTGCTAGGAAAGCCCTGCCAAGTGCCCACTGCTGGTTGCTTACTACTAGGGACCAACTTTTGATTTCTATGGCCTTGAAGCTCTCTTTCTATATCATGTTCAGGACCAGGTGCCTTTCATTTAGCTTATGCTCAGCCAGTCTTTTTGACTGGAAGGGTAATTGAGACCAAGCCCAGCCTGAAGATCTGTCTCTTCCTGAAAAATAGATTCCATTCACACTCCATATATTCCTCTATCAAATATCTCTTCTAGCTACTTCTTCCCCCTTTAGCATGACCATCATCATATAAAGAACAGGATAATACTGAACTTGGCTGATTCTGAGTACAAACGATGCATAGGGACAAACAAGAGGCTGATATTAGAAACACAGCAACTTGAAATTTAGATGTGAGAGACCAAAAAGCATAGAGGTGAGGAAACAAGGCAGGAATAATCTACATTCACAAATAATGGAATTTGCAAAATAATGAGAAATTTCATCTCGTTGCTAGAAAGCCATTTAAACTAAAATGTCCATTTTTAATGATTTAACATTTTGTTCAGTGTTATAGAGTGAAATATTTTAACAAATAGTATATCAGTAGAATAAAAATTCAGTAGCTTGTTCCCGTGGGTAAAAGATATAGCCTTTCATATTCCCACTAATAATTTAGCTGGAACTTAAAGCAGTGAAGTCTAATGATTAAAAAGAGAAAAAGTAAAAATAGTGCCATCCATCGAGGGCTTATGGTGTGCCATAAGCACTGTACTAAGATATTAATACATTACCTCACTTTTCCTCATAATCAGCCTATGTGGTAACAATAATTAATTTTATAGATGCAGAAACTGAGGCCTTAAAAGTAAAATGCCCATGATGACAAATCTCCTAAGGGAAAGAGCTAGACTTTGCACCTGGCTGTCTAATTCCAAGGCCATGCTACCAATGACAAGCTATACTAAAGGTGGAAATTGGAAGTCTAAAAAGCTGGCTTCCACCTGAAGCAAATCTCCGCATTCAGATTGTAGCTCATTTATGACACGAGCACTCTGACATCTGTAGCTGAACTTGAGGTGTTCTCTGTTTGTCATACATTTCCCTTTGCAGTCAACTTGACAGCCAGTGGAAACCATCCAGTGTGAATGATATCTTTCCATTGAGTCCAGCATGTTGCCAAGCACACAGTGGGAAACAGACTAAGCTGGAAGAGGCTGAATTACGCATCAAAATCCTCAGTCTGTGGACTTTTAGAAACAGTGTGTTTGCTAGGAGAGCTTTCTTCTGTTCTGTCACTTATTTGTTCGTGCCGGAATCGAGGTGGGTGCCCTACATCACAGGCTGCAAAACAACAGATGATGCTGTGTTGGTCACTGTGGAAACCAGACTTCTAAGATGAAAGAACCTCTTGACATTGCTGTATGAGTGCACTTCCAACAGTGGACTCTCTGTCCCTTATAGAAGTCTGATTCCCCCAAATTACTTAAAGAACTCCAGTTTTGAAATGTCACTTTTCCAACGTGCTAATGTTTAACATGTTTTTGAAGAACTTGTGGTCAGCAGAATAATGAGCTCCTAAAGATGGTCATGTCCTAACTCCTGGAACCTGTGAATATGTCACCTCACATGGCAAAGGGGAATTAAGCTCAAAGATGGAAGATTGCTAATTAGCTAACCTTAAACTAGAGAAATTATTCTGGATTACCTGGGTGGGCCCAGTGTAATCACAAGGGTCCTTAAATGTAGGAAGGGGAGGCGGAAGAACTGTCTGATGTGATGGGAGAACTCAACTCATTGTTCTTGGCTTTGAGGACAGAGGAGGAAGGCCACTGTGGGGCAAGGAAATGGAGTCTCCCCCAGGGCCTCCAGGAGGAATGCAGCCCTGCCAATACCTTGTTTTAGCCCAGTGAGACCTCTGTTAGACTTCTCACCAACAGAACTGTGAGAGAAGAAATTAGTGCTGTTTTCAGCCACTGAGTTTGTGGTCACATGTTACAGCAGCAGTAGGAAACCAATATGCTGCTGAAAGATCGTATTAGTGAATACTTGAGGACCTGTGATTTTGTGAATTTAGAAGTTGTGTCTGGGCCAAGACAGCTCCATGGATAGAAGCAGGCACAGGTGTACCAAGGTGAGGACAGAACAGAGCACAACCGTGGGGTTAAACAGCACTTTGAAAGCTGATTGGAGGTGTAAGAGCATGGCTTACTCATTCATGTTACCAGTTTCAGTTACCTGAGGAAATTTCTAAAATTAATATGGATTAGTTACATTGAAGTATGGAAATAATGGATCTGGGTTCTAGTGGGTTGTGAGCTTGTAAGAGAAAAAAATACTGGCAAATCATCAAAGGGAAAATATAAATTTTCAGTATTCTTGCAAACTTTTACTCTACTTACTGTATCTATATGATACAGAAAATATTACTGTATTTATTTCCCAGGTTCTTGGGGAGTGTTGTTTAATTCATAATGCAAAGCCAAGGAGACTCACACAGAATTTAGTGTATCCTAAAATACTAAAATTAAACTAATATTAATTTTTTCTCAGTTGATAATTTTTGAGTGCCCATCACATTTAAGATACTGATCTATGTGATATGGAATATAAACATATATTGCTTCCATTTCTCAGGGAATTAATAATCTAAAATATGTATATATATAGAGAGAAAACACACACACACAAGCAATTATATGATAAGATAGAAAGTAAAAAAAGATATAGATAAAATCCATAATAGGTTACAATGCAGTGAACTATATTTGCTGCACAGAGCCATGTTTCAAAGACAATATTTAGCCTTCACTCTGCAGCTAGGTACTATATATATTCCCTATTTTAAGATTAAGAAAATCAGACTCAATATACACAATGGAATATTACTCAGCCATAAAAAGAAATGAAATGGAGATATTTGTAATGAGGTGGATGGACCTAGAGTCTGTCATACAGAGTGAAGTAAGTCAGAAAGAGAAAGACAAATACCGTATGCTAACACATATATATGGAATCTAAGAAAAAAAGAAGTGTCGTGAAGGGCCTGGGGGCAGGACAGGAATA
>RJWK010066110.1:0-11910 GCA_004363435.1 Platanista minor | reverse complement strand
TCAGGAGGCAATATAAATGCATACACATGACAGTTATATGTATATATACATGCAAATATATATGCTGAATATTCTATTATTCAGAATAATGTTTAGGACAGAACAATAGATTCTATAAAATTATATACTTTGTGATGGGGTGGAGCATGAATGTCAAAGGATGAACATTTTTGAAATAATTATTGAGAAATTTCTGAAACTTATTGAATTCATATTCTTTCTTAAATTTTAAACTTGTTTGATTAGTTTTTTTGTTGTGTGATTAATATTATACAGGTTTGGAAAAGTATTATTACTGTCAATTATGATTTTTCAGAAAATGGTTTTCAAGCCTAAAAATGCTGCTTAAATTATAAATTACTTTTTGAGCAATATATTTTCATTGACATATAGATTAATTAACTTTACCTAAATAGTTTTTATCAGTATACTCATATCTACACTAAGAAAGGGTAATAATAAAATATGTTAATTTTTGTCATATAGTTATAAAATATCACTTTTTATAATATTAATTAAAATCCTCAAACTTACAGAAAGTCAAAAAAGATAAATTTATGACATAAAGGGCAATATTAAGGACTGAAAAAGTTAATAAACAAGACATTTCATGTCATTCAGTCAACTTCATACAGGCTTTTTAAAACAAAATACAGTCTTTTCCTGAATGAGTGTATCCTATATCAAAAGTAAAGGTCAAACGTATCAATATATTATAGTTTTCTAGAACACATGTGTGCATAATCTAATTCATATATTTCAAATTATTATTATATGCTGCATGAATTTAAATGTTGAATCAAAGTTGATAACAAAGTTGACATATAAAAGTGAGGAGTATCTCCTACAGAGGGAAGATAATTTAAATCTATGTCCCTCTATTGATCTTTCTTTTTTTCTTTCATCTCTTTTTTAAAAAGAGAGTTTTACTAATAAGCTCAAAAGACAGTGCTTCATTCAAAATAAAGAGATGTACTCATTTAAGTCTGATAAGTGGTATCTTAATTATAATTAATTCTCACTCTACTTTTAATTATAAATTATTTAAAGGAAAACACATTTCATTCTAATTTTTCTTGTTCCTCAGTCTTAAAGGTCTGAGAACTCATTTTTGAGGAAAAATACACAAAGGATGTGATTGTCTTTGTTAATTTCTAAAACTGCAGCAAATAAACAAAGATAGAATCTTTGACCTGTTATCTTCAGTGTAATTGAGCTTCCAGAATTTCTTACTATACTTTACTTCTCTGTTTCTGAACTTGAAGATTATTTTCCTGAAAATATCACTTAATTATAGCATTATTCTTTCTTCTTTATTTTTTCTTAATCCTTCTAAATGTGAATAAAGTTTTTTTATTTATGTAATAAAATATTTGTGCAAATACTAACTAAAACTGGTCCTAAAATTATCAAAATGTCTCTGGTACTTCTGGTAATGCAGAGAAATACCGAGAAACACATTTGGTAATAAAATTAATTACAATAAAAAAACTATAAGGAGATTAAAACAAAGACCATTTTTGCGTGTGATTTCAGGCCTTTGTCTTTGTCTGTCTTGTGCACAGGATTTACCAAACAGGAAAGCCATTGCCAGACAGCAGACAATAGAGTTGGGAGTGCAAAACTGACTCATGTTTGCAGCATTGCATGATTTTTTTTTTTTCTTTTTTGATTAGAGAAAATGTGTTGCACTGAATCAACAGTTACAATGCTACATCATTTTAGTTGTCTTATAATTTAGAGAAGGTTGCAAATATTATAACAATTAGGAGAAAAGTCAGTAAAAGGAAATTAAGTTGAAGAAGTCATGGCTAATTTGAGAGCTATCCCTCCCAATGTATAAAAAACAGGGTTGGTGAACTTCTTTAAAGAGTTTAAAGAACATATATTTTTTAAGTAATCAAAAGGGTAAAATATTATATAACATTGGTTGTATTGGTGATATAATTTTAATTTAACATATTTAATGCCTTATAATCTACATTTGGATTTTGTGGTAATTTTTTAAAATTACTTGAGGCATTCAATATGATATATACTTAGAATAAATTAAAGATTGAGAGAGAAAAAAAGAAATAAAAGTGAAATCACAAAACATTTTATCAAAATAAATATTAAATGTTATACTTTCATTAGAAAAAAACTGATAAGAAACAAAATTGTTGAAGTTATAATAATATTTCTTCACAAAAAGAGATATTCTAACAGAGTTCTGAATGTAAACAGAGATTATGAAAAATTATTAGTTTTGGAGTTGTTTTTGTTTTTAACTACATTTTTCCAATTTTATAATATCTACTCTTTTTCTGCTATGAAAAATGAGCAAGTTAATAGCATACTTTTGCCTTACTTCCATCTCCATTTTTCAGCCAAATTTTGTTATTCATATTTTTAATTTTACATGTTAAATATTTATAATTATGGTATACATTAGTGTTGTTCATAAATATTTCTGGCTCTCTCCTTTCTAAGCATATGGTTGAATTATACTTTCTATCCCTGTCTTAGTCTGTTAGGGCTGCCATAACAAAATATCATAAACTGGTGGCTTGAACAACAGAAATTTATTTTCTCACAGTTCTGGAGGATGGAATTCTGAGATCAGGGTGCCAGTCTTGTCGGGTTCTGTGAGATCCCTTTTTCTGGCTTGCACACAGCTCCCCTCTCACTATGTCCTTACATGGACTTTCCTTGATGTGTGCACTAGAGAGAGACAGATACTCTCTCTCTTCCTCTTCTGATAAGGCCACAAATCCTAAACCTTATGACCTCATTTAGTCTTAATTACCTCTAAAATCTCTAGCTCCAAATATATCACATTGGGAGTTAAGGGCTTCGGCATATGAATTTGGAGGGAGTACATAATTCAGTCTTTAGAAATCCCCATTCAAATTTCATGTAAACTTATGACTTCTCTCCCCAAAAATATGTGAGTGGAAACTTAAAAAACCCTGTATGATTTACCAGCTTCCATTTTCACTGCTGAAGTGAGAGTGGAAACTTCTTTTGAGATGAAGCCTTTCCTCAGTCTGGTTCTCTGAGTTACCACCATTGGTAGAACTCCACTTCTTACCTGTATCTGTTATGGTATATGGTAGAATTCAAATATATTTGTTGTGCTAAGCCACTGAGACATTGAGTGTGTATAACTACAGTACTACTTAGCTTATCTGGATGCATATAATGAAGTGTACAATTTAATCTGTATCAGTAGTTCCCTTAACTTTTCATTTTACAATTTATTCAATTTTCATCATCGTTCTTTTTCAGTCACTTCGATCTTATGTTATTTAATTTATGATCAAATCATATTTTTTTAAAATATGTAGTATTCAATGTTGTATTATTTCTTTCTTAAGCATAGCTATTTTCTTTATAAATGTAGGAACGATAGTCACTAGGTTCATTTTACTTTTCGAAATTCTGACAATATCTCCACTCTTTTTCATATTTGAGCTTTGTTCTAGAGAAGTCTGAGAACAATCTGATATTTTGCCTTTTAAAAATATATATATATATTTATTTTAAAAAATTTAACTCTGTAGCTTTCAAATACTCTATAACACCTTGTACTCCATACTCTATACATCTTACTCTCTACAATCTTATTGCAATATTTGACTCATTATCATTGTCATATACTATTTCATTGGATTGATATAGCATAACTTACGTTATTTACAGCAGGTATATATTTCAGTTGCTCTTAATTTGGACTATTGTCTATCACAATGTGAATAGCATTCCCTTACATGTATCCTGATGTAGAAATGCATATATTTCTTTGAGTTTTATACGTAGGAGTGAAATTGCTGACTTATAGGCTATGCCTTTAGCTAACATTACTGAATAATGACAAATCATTTGCCAAAATGTGATCATTTAAACCCTCACCTGTATGGCTTGAGAGTCACCATTACTCTAGATTCCCATCAATATTTGTTGCTTTCAGACTAATAAAATTTAGCCAACAGAGTGAGTGTGTATTGGTATATCATTATGGGTTTTTTTTTAACAACTTTATTGGAGTATAAACGTGTTACAATGGTGTGTTAGTTTCTGCTTTATAAGAAAGTGAATCAGCTATACATATACATATATCCCCATATCCCCTCTCTCTTTCGTCTCCCTCCCCTTCTCCCTATCCCACTCCTCTAGGTGTCAGAGCACCGAGCTAACCTTCCTGTACTGTGCAGCTCCTTCTCACTAGCTATCTATTTTACATTAGGTAGTATATATAAGTCCATGCCACTCTCTCACTTTGTCTTAGCATACCCATCTCCTCCTCGTGTTCTCAAGTCCATTCTCTATGTGCCTTTATTCCTGTCCTGCCCCTAGGTTTTTCAGAACCATATATATATATATATATATATATATATCTGTGATTCCATATATATGTGTTAGAACACATTATTTGTTTTTCTCTTTCTGACTTACTTCACTCTGTATGACAGACTCTACGTCCATCCACCTCACTACAAATAACTCAATATCGTTTCTTTATATGGCTGAGTAATATTGCATTGTATATATGTGCCACATCTTCTTTATCCATTCATCTGCTGATGGACACTTAGATTGCTTCCATGTGCTGGCTATTATAAATAGAACTGCAATGAACATGGTGGTACCTGACTCATTTTGAATTATGGTTTTCTCAGGGTATATGTCCAATAGTGGAATTGCTGGGTCATATGGTAGTTCTATTTTTAGTTTTTAAAGGAACCTCCATACTGCTCTCCATAGTGGCTGTATCAATTTATATTCCTACCAGCAGTGCAAGAGTGTTCCCTTTTCTCCACATCCTCTCCAGCATTTATTGTTTGTAGATTTTTTGATGATGGCCATTCTGACTGGTATGAGGTGATACCTCACTGTAGTTTTGATTTGCATTTCTCTAATGATTAGTGATGTTGAGCATTCTTTCTTGTGTTTGTTGGCAATCTGTATATCTTCTTTGGAGAAATGTCTATTTAGGTCTTCTGCCCATTTTTGGATTGGGTTGTTTGTTTTTTTGATATGGAGCTGCATGAGATGCTTGTATGTTTTGGAGGTAAATCCTTTGTCAGTTGCTTCATTTAAAAATATTTCCTCCTATTCTGAGGGTTGTCTTCGTCTTGTTTATGGTTGCCTTTACTGTGCAAAAGCTTTTAAGTTTCATTCAGTCCCATTTGTTTATTTTTGTTTTTATTTCCATTTCTCTAGGAGGTAGGTCAAAAAGGATCTTGCTGTGATTTATGTCACAGAGTGTTCTGCCTATGTTTTCCTCTAAGAGTTTGATAGTGTCTGGCATTACCTTTAGGTCTTTAATCCGTTTTTAGTTTATTTCTGTGTATAGTGTTAGAGATTGTTCTAATTTCATTCTTTTACATGTAGCTGTCCAGTTTTCCAAACACCACTTATGGAAGAGGCTGTCTTTTCTCCATTGTATATTCTTGCCTCCTTTATCAAAAATAAGGTGACCATATTTGCATGGATTTATCTCTGGGCTTTCTATGCTGTTCCATTGATCTATATTTCTGTTTTTGTGCCAGTACCATAGTGTCTTGATTACTGTAGCTTTGTAGTATAGTCTGAAGTCTGGGAGCCTGATTCCTCCAGCTCCATTTTTCTTTCTCAAGATTGCTTTGGCTATTTGGGGTCTTTTGTGTTTCCATACAAATTGTGAAATGTTTTGTTCTAGCTCTGTGAAAAATGCCATTGGTAGTTTGATAGGGATTGCAGTGAATCTGTAGATTGCTTTGGGTAGTAGAGTCATTTTCACAATGTTGATTCTTCCAATCCAGGAACATGGTATATCTCTCCATCTGTTTGTATCATCTTTCATTTCTTTTATCAGTGTCTTCTAGTTTTCTGCATACAGGTCTTTGTCTCCTTATGTAGGATTATTCCTAGTTATTTTATTCTTTCTGTTGCAATGGTAAATGGGAGTGTTTCCTTAATTCCTCTTTCAGATTCTTCTTCATTAGTGTATAGGAATGCAAGAGATTTCTGTACATTAATTTTGTATCCTGCTACTTTACCAAATTCATTGATTAGCTCTAGTAGTTTTCTGGTGGCATCTTTAGGATTCTTTATGTATAGTATCATGTCATCAGCAAACAGTGACAGCTTTACTTCTTCTTTTCCTACTTGGGTTCCTTTTATTTCTTTTTCTTCTCTGATTGCTGTGGCTAAAACTTCCAAAACTGTGTTGAATAATAGTGGTGAGAGTGGGAAACCTTGTCTTGTTCCTGATCTTAGTGGAAATTGTTTCAGTATTTTGACATTGAGAACGATGTTGGCTGTGAGTTTGTCATATATGGCCTTTATTATGTTGAGGTACGTTCCCTCTGTGCCTACTTTCTGGAGGGTTTTTATCATAAATGGGTGTTGAATTTCGTTGAAAGGTTTTTCTGCATCTATTTAGATGATCATATGGTTTTTATCCATCAATTTATTAATATGGTGTATCACGTTGATTGATTTATGTATGTTGAAGAATCCTTGCATTCTTGGGATAAACCCCACTTGATCATGGTATATGATCCTTTTAATGTGCTGTTGGATTCCGTTTGCTAGTATTTTGTTGAGGATTTTTGCATCTGTGTTCATCAGTGATATTGGCCTGTAGTTTTCTTTCTTTGTGACATCTTTGTCTGGTTTTGCTTATCAGGGTGATGGTGGCCTCATAGAATGAGATTTGGAGTATTCCTCCCTGTGTTATATTTTGGAAGAGTTTGAGAAGGATAGGTGTTAGCTCTTCTCTAAATATTTGATAGAATTTGCCTTTGAAGCCATCTGGTCCTGGGCTTTTAGTACTTGGAAGATTTTTAATCACAATCTCTATTTCAGTGCTTGTGATTGGTGTGTTTATATTTTCTGTTTCTTCCTGGTTCAGTCTCTGAAGGTTGTGCTTTTCTAAGAATATGTCCATTTCTTCCAGGTTGTCCATTTTTTTGGCATATAGCTGCTTGTAGTAATCTCTCATGATCCTTTGTATTTCTTCAGTGTCAGTTGTTACTTCTCCTTTTTCAGTTCTAATTCTATTGAATTGAGTCTTCTCCCTTGTTTTCTTGATGACTCTGGCTAATGGTTTATCAATTTTGTTTGTCTTCTCAAAGAAACAGCTTTTAGTTTTATTGATCTTTGCTATTGTTTCCTTCATTTCTTTTTCATTTGTTTCTGATCTGAACTTTATGATTTCTTTCCTTCTGCTAACTTTGGTGTTTTTTTGTTCTTCTTTCTCTAATTGCTTTAGGTGTAAGGTTAGGTTGTTTATCTGAGATGTTTCCTGTCTCTAGAGGTAGGATTTTATTGCTATAAACTTCCCTCTTAGAACTGCTTTTGCTGCATCCCATAGATTCTGGTTCATCATGTTGTCATTGTGATTTGTTTCTAGGTACTTTTTGATTTCTGTTTTGATTTCCTCTGTGATCTCTTGGTTACTAAGTAGTGTATTATTTAGCTTCCATATGTTTGTATTTTTTATAGAATTTTCCTGTAATTGATATCTAGTCTCATAGCGTTGTGGTCGGAAAAGATATTTGATACGATTTCAGTTTTCTTAAATTTTCCAAGGCTTGATTTGTGACCTAAGATATGATCTATCCTGGAGAATGTTCCATGAGCAATTGAGAAGCAAGGGTATTCTGTTGTTTTTGTATGGAATGTCCTACAAATAGCAATGAAGTCCGTCTTGTTTAACATATCATTTAAAGCTTGTGTTTCCTTATTTATTTTCATTTTGGATGATCTGTCCATTGGTGAAAGTGGGGTGTTAAAGTCCCCTACTATGATTGTGTTACTGTCAGTTTCTCCTTTTATGGCTGTTAATACTTGCCTTATGTATTGAGGTACTCCATTGTTGGGTGCATAAATATTTACAATTGTTATGTCTTGTCCTTTGATTGATCCCTTGATCATGATGTAGTGTCCTTCTTTGTGTCTTCTAATAGTCTTTATTTTAGTCTATTTTGTCTGATATGAGAATTGCTACTCCAGCTTTCTTTTGGTTTACGCTTGCATGGAATATCTTTTTCTATCCCCTCACTTTCAGTCTGTATGTGTCCCTAGGTCTGAAGTGGGATTCTGGTAGTCAGCATATATATGGATCTTGTTTCTGTATCCATTCAGCCAGTCTGTGTCTTTTGGTTGGAGCAATTAATCCATTTACATTTAAGGTAGTTATCAATATGTATGTTCCTATTACCATTTTCTTAATTGTTTTGGGTTTCTTATTGTAGGTCTTTTCCTTCTCTTGTGCTTCTTGCCTAGAGAAGTTCCTTTAGCATTTGTTGTAAAGCTGGTTTGGTGGTGCTGAATTCTCTTAGCTTTTGTTTGTCTGTAAAGCTTTTAATTTCTCCGTGAAATCTGAATGAGATCCTTGCTGCTTAGAGTAATCTTGGTTGTAGTTTTTTCCCTTTCATCGCTTTAAATATGTCCTGCCACTCCTTTCTGGCTTGCAGAGTTTCTGCTGAAATATCAACAGCAACTCTAAACTTATGTGGATTCCCTTGTATGTTATTTGTTGTTTTTCCCTTGCTGCTTTTAGTATTTCTTCTTTGTATTTAATTTTTGATAGTTTGATTAATATGTGTCTTGGCATGTTTCTCCTTGAGTTATCCTGTATGGGACTCTCTGTGCTTCCCAGACTTGATTACTTATTTCCTTTCCCATATTAGGGAAGTTTTCAACTATAATCTCTTCAAATAATTTCTCAGTCCCTTTCTTTTCCTCTTCTTCTGGGACCCCTATAATTCTAACTTTGGTGCATTTAATATTGTCCCAGAGGTCTCTGAGACTGTCCTCAATTCTTTTCATTCTTTTTTCTTTATTCTGCTCTGCAGTAATTATTGCCACTATTTTATCTTCTGGGTTACTCCTCCGTTCTTCTGCCTTAGTTATTCTGCTACTGATTCCTTCTAGAGAATTTTTAATTTCATTTATTGTGTTGTTCATAATTGTTTGTTTTCTCTTTAGTTCTTCTAGGTCGTTGTTAAACATTTCTCGTATTTTCTCCATTCTATTCCCAAGATTTTGTATCATCTTTACTCTCATTACTCTGAATACTTTTTCAGGTAGACTGCCTATTTCCTCTTCATTTGTTTGGTCTGGTGGGTTTTTACCTTGCTCCTTCATCTGCTGTGTGTTTCTCTGACTTCTCATTTTGCTTAAGTTACCGTGTTTGGGGTCTCCTTTTCGCAGGCTGCAGGTTCATAGTTCCCGTTGTTTTTGGTGTCTGCCCCCAGTGGGTAAGGTTCGTTCAGTGGGTTGTGTAGGCTTCGTGGTGGAGGGGACTAGTGCCTGTGTTCTGGTGGATGATGCTGGATCTTGTCTTTCTAGTGAGCAGGACCACATCCAGTTGTGTTTTTTAGGGTGTTTGTGACCTTACTATGATTTTAGGCATCCTCTCTGCTAATGGGTGGCATTGTGTTCCTGTCTTGCTAGTTGTTTGGCATAGTGTGTCCAGCACTGTAGCTTGCTGGTCGTTGAGTGGAGTTGGGTCTTAGAATTGAGATGGAGATCTGTGGGAGAGCTTTCACCATTTGATGTTACATGGAGCCAGGAGGTGTCTGGTGGACCACTGTCCTAAACTCAGCTCTCCCACCTCAGAGGCCTAGGCCTGATACCTGGCTGGAGCACCAAGACCCTTTCAGACAAAAAGGGAGAAAAAACTAAAGAAAGAAAGGGAAAAATTATATAAAATAAAATAAATGTATTAAAATAAAAAAATTATTATTAAAAATAAAAACAATTAAAGATAAAGAAAGATGAGAGCAACCAAACCAAAAAAACAATCTACCAATGATACCAAGTGCTAAAAAATACTAAAAATAAACACACAAAAAAACTGACAGACAGAACCCTAGGAGAAATGGTAAAAGCAAAGCTATAAAGACAAAATCGCACAAAGAAACACACACATATATACTCAGAAAAAGAGAAAAAGGAAAAAAATATATATATATCATTGCCCCAAAGTCCACGGCCTCAACACTGGGATGATTCGCTGTCTATTCAGGTATTCCACAGATGCAGGGTACATCAAGTTGATTGTGCAGATTTAATCTGCTGCTCCTGAGTCTGCTGGGAGAGATTTCCCTTTTTCTTCTTTTTTTGCACAGCTCCTGGTGTTCAGCTTCGGATTTGGTCCCGCCTCTGCTTGTAGGTCTCCTGAGAGCGTCTCTTCTTCCCTCAGACAGGACGAGGTTAAAATAGCAGCTGATTAGGGGCCTCTGGCTCACTCAGGCCGGGGGGGAGGGAGGGGTACAGAATGCAGGGCGTGCCTGTGGCGGAAGAGGCCAGTGTGACATTGCAGGAGCCTGAGGTGCACCATGTGTTCTCCCGGGGAAGTTGTCCCTGGATCACAGGACCCTGGCAGTGGCGGGCTGCACAGCCTCCTGGGTGGGGAGGTGTGGATAGTGACCTGTACTTGCACACAGGCTTCTTGGTGACTACAGCAGCAGCCTTAGCATTTCATGCCCGTCTCTGGGGTCTGCACTGATAGTCGTGGCTCATGCCCATCTCTGGAGCTCGTTTAAGTGGTGCTCTGAATCCCCTCTCCTCACAGACCCTGAAACAATGGTCTCTTGCCTCTTAGGCAATTCCAGACATTTTCCTGGACTCCCTCCTGACCAGCTGTGGTGCACTAGCCCCCTTCAGGCTGTGTTCATGCAGCCAACCCCAGTCCTCTCCCTGGGATCCGACCGAAGCCTGAGCCTCAGCTCCCAGCCCCTACCCATCCTGGTGGGTGAGCAGAGAAGCCTCTTGGACTGGTGAGTGCTGGTCGGCACCAATCCTCTGTGTGGGAATCTCTCCATTTTGCCTTCTGCACCCCTGTTGCTGCGCTCTCCTCCATGGCTCTGAAGTTTCCCCCCTCTGCCACCCGCAGTCTCCGCCCGTGAAGGGCCTTCCTAGTGTGTGGAAACCTTTCCTCCTCCACAGCTCCCTCCCACTGGTGCAGGTCCTGTCCCTATTCTTTTGTCTCTGTTTTATCTTTTTTCTTTTGCCCTACCCAGGTACATGGGGGAGTTTCTTGCCTTTTGGGAAGTCTGAGGTCTTCTGCCAGTGTTCAGTAGGTGTTCTGTAGGAGCTGTTCCACATGTAGATGTATTTCTGATGTATTTGTGGAGAAGAAGTTGATCTCCACATCTTACTCTTCCACCATCTTGAAGGTCGCTCCTGTCATTATGATTTAACTGGAATTTCTCAGATGACTAATGATATTGAGTGCCATTTAGTACTTTGTCAGTGTGCATTTTATGATTAAAATGCATATTCTGTGATAGAATGATTTTGTATTCTACAGAATTAACGTTCAGTGGATAACACGGAAGGTAAACCATAAGCCACTGGTTAATTGCTGAGTTTTCATTGTTTTGAGGAAGAAATGAAATCTACTAGCATATGGCTATTATTAGTAGTCTATTTAGGTAGAACTGAGGAGATTATTAGTAGCCAGAAAGCTGAAGTGTTTTTCAACCTCAAAGGTAAATAGTTTTAATATGAAATATTGTCAGCAGTATCAAGATATTGCTTTTGTTTATTGTTACTTGATTCTAAGTATATCCAAGTCTTATGCTAGAATCCTAGGGCTTACTCAGCCATAAAAAGAAACGAAATGGAGTTATTTGTAGTGAGGTGGATGGACCTAGAGTCTGTCATACAGAGTGAAGTAAGTCAGAAAGAGAAAGACAAATACCATATGCTAACACATATATGGAATCTAAGAAAAAAAGAAGTGTCGTGAAGGGCCTGGGGGCAGGACAGGAATAAAGACACAGACCTACTGGAGAATGGACTTGAGGATATGGGGAGGGGGAAGGGTAAGCTGTGATAAAGTGAGAGAGTGGCATGGACATATGTACACTACCAAACGTAAAATAGATAGCTAGTGGGAAGCAGCCGCATAGCACAGGGAGATCAGCT
>RJWK010066109.1:0-11911 GCA_004363435.1 Platanista minor | reverse complement strand
GGGGCACGGAGCGGGGCGAGCCTGCGGCGGCAGAGGCCACCGGGGCGTTGCAGCAGCCTGAGGCGCGCTGTGCTTTCTCCCGGGAAGCCGTCCCTGGATCCCGGGACCCTGGCGTTGGCGGGCTGCACCGGCTCCGGGAGGGGAGGTGTGGAGAGTGACCTGTGCTCGCACACAGGCTTCCTGGTGGCAGCAGCAGCAGCAGCCTTAGCGTCTCAGGCCCGTCTCTGGGGTCCGCGCTAGTAGCCGCGGCTCCCACCCATCTCTGGAGCTCCTTTAAGCAGCGCTCTTAATCCCCTCTCCAAAGACTGAACTTGATGAGATTCAACCAGTGCCAGCAGAAGACAGATGATGTCTGAGGCCAAGGTGTCACCCTCTTAACTCATGTCCAAGACAACCTGGTGCTTTGGTAACAAGGGTGACTTCTAAAGTAACTCTCCTAACAAAACAGCCCTTCCGCCTTCTTCACTCAGTGGACGCGCGAGTCCAGCCATATTCCATTTATAGTTATAAAATGTTGGCAATGTTTTCCATGTTGTACAATATATCATTGTAACTTATTTTATATAATAGTTTGAACCTACCCTATATAGCCTCTCTCCCAACTGCTAACCACCAGTTTTTTCCCTATATCTGTGAGTCTTTTTTGTTAAAGTCACTATTTTGTTGTATTTTTTAGATTGTACATCTGTGGTATCATACAGTATTTGTCTCTCTCTGACTTCTTTCACCTTAGCATAATGCCCTCCAAGTCCATCCATGTTGTTGCAAATGGCAAAATTTCATTCTTTTTTATGCCTTGGTAGTATTCCATTACATATACATACACACCACATCTTCTTTATCCATTCGTCTATTGATGGACACCTAAGTTGCTTCCATATCTTAGCGATTGTAAATAATGTTGCATGTATCTTTTCAAATTAGTGTTTTTATTTTTTCGGATACATACCCAGGAGTGCAATTGCTGGATCATATGAGAGTTCCCATTTCTGGGCATCCTTGCCAATGTTTGTTATTTGTGGTTTTTTTGATGCTAGCCATTCTGACAGGTGTGAGGTGATATCTCATTGTGGTTTTGATTTGCAGTTTCCCTGATGAGCAATTTGTGTTTGGTTTTAGATAGTTTTACTGTGTCTTGGAAAAGATGATTTTGGATTGAAATTTTGAGGTGACCTGTTGGTTTTATGAGCTTGGATGTCTAAATCTCTTCCCAGATTTGGGAAGTTCTGAGCCATTATTTAAATAAGCTTTCTACTCTTTTTTGCCTCTGGGACTCAGTGATATAGGAAACATCAAAGGAAATAATATACATAAGTCCCATAGGCTCTCTTTATTCCTTTTCATTCTTTTTTCTTTTTGCTCCTCTGATTGGATAATTTTAATTGATCTGTCTTCTAGCTTACTACTTGTTCAAGTCTGCCGTGAAACTCCCTATTGAATTCTTCAGTTTAGTCATTGTATTCTTCAGCTCTGAAACATTTTTGGTTCTTTTTTCTTCTTTCTCTTTGAACTTTTCAGTTTTCTCTTGTTTCCCTAATACCATTAAATTGTGTTCTCTTGTAGTTCTCTGAGCATCTGTAGAAAAATTATTTTGGATTCTCTGTCTGCCACTTCTGGGATCTGCATTACTTTGGGGCCTGTTACTGGAATTTTACTGTATTCCTTTGAGGGAGACATGTTTCCCAGATTCTTAGTGATCCCCGTAGCTTTGAATAGGTGTCTGCACCTTGGAAAAAGCAGTCACCTCTTCCAGACTTAATGGTCTTTGGTAAGGGAAGCTTTCACTTGCAGGTGGGGTAGGTTGGATCATGTTATGTCGCTGGGTCTACTGGTGCAGGGTACAATGAGGGGGTATGGGGTGGCACCAGATCTGGGGGACCATGATATCTCTTTGGTTTAGGCTGCTGGGGTTCTTGGCAAGCACTTCAGGGGATCTCTGTGGCTGCAGCACTGTTGGAGTTCTAAGGGGCACTTCTACCTCTGCTAGCTAGGGACCAGGGTAGGCAACGATGATGGCTAGAGACAGTAGTTAGTACATTCTTGGCTGTGGGGACCAGCTGAATGTGCCTATGTAGTGGCGGAGGCCAGTTGCAGGTCTTTAAACCTCTATCTTAAAAACAAACCATAGTGGGCTTCCGTGGTGGCGCAGTGGTTGAGAGTCCGCCTGCCGATGCAGGGGACACGGGTTCGTGCCCCGGTCCGGGAAGAATCCACATGCCGTGGAGCGGCTGGCCCATGAGCCATGGCCGCTGAGCCTGCGCGTCCGGAGCCTGTGCTCCACAGCGGGAGAGGCTACGACAGTGAGAGGCCCGCGTACCACAAAAACAAAACAAAAAAACCAAACCATAGTGATGGGGGCCAGAGCAGGCAGCAAGTGTTGGGATCAACTATGGGCTCACTGGCGGCTGCCGGGGCCCCAGCTGTCAGCATAGTCTTCCCTGGGACATGCACACTGCAGTGAAGGCTGCTGTGTGTTGGGCTGGGGATGGGCAGGTGCACAGCTGGAGTGGCTAGCTACAGGTGGGTGTGGTGGTGCCAGCTGGTTACAGAAGGCAAGGCCTGATCCAGACCCACAAGCAGCTTCAGGAGGCTCTGGCTCTCAGTATACTCACCTGTGGTTGCACACTCTCTGAATCACGGCATGCACACAGCAGTGGAGGCTGATTACAGGTGTCAGGGTGGTGGCATTCAGGAGCACAGCTGGGGGGCTCATCCTGAGTGTGGGCATGGCAGTAGGGCAGCAGGGGCCATCCTGGGGGTCCTAGGTTGGCTTCTTGCATTCACACAAGTGCAGCAGCCAGAGCTGACTACTGGGCTCCAATGAGGGCAGGGAGGACCTCAGGCAGCTGGAGTTTTATACTTGTGTGGCTGCAGAGACTTTGGATGGCTACCAGTGTGGGTCCTGGCCTCCCACAGGGGAGCAGGGAGGGACTCAGGTGGCTGGCATGAGCAAACAAGACTACTTGTGGGGCAAAAGTGGGTGGAATCTGCAGGGGGTCTGTAATGGCTGCTGACTGTTAAGTTTCTTCAGTGGTGAAATCAGCTGGGTTTGTCTGCAGAGCAGGTCACTGAGAACGCCATTGCTCTTGCTGCATGGCTGCTGTTGATAGACCCCGCTTTACTTTGTTCCTAGCCATCTCTATGTCTCACCTTTGCCAGTCTCTGGGTAGAGTGGAACTGAAGTGGGACCTTCAGGCAGTGCCCCAAAGGCTTGAGAAGCTGATGGCTCACCCTGCTTTCCTTTCCCAGCAATGGGAACTCTTTCTAGTTGAGGAGTTATCACTTAGTGCTGAGGAACACCTGCCTGGGGGAGGGATGATGGAGGCATCCTTCTTTTGCATAGTTTTTCTTGGGGTTTTTGTTCTACTGTGTTGCTAAAGCTGCCTAAGTGGACCCCAGAGCTCTCCTGGAGCTGTTTCTGTTCATGGAAACCTGTCTAATAGTTGATCTTTGTTGGGGGACAGAGAGTGGAGTTTCCTATGTTGCCACTTTGCTGAAGTCACTCAAGGTTAAGTATGGCTTAAAGTGATGTACAGTTGACCCTTGAACAACACAGGTTTGAACAGTGCAGGTCCACGTATATGCAGATTTCTTTCACTAAATACATACTACAGTACTAAACGATCTCCAGTTAGTTGCATCTGCAGATGCAGAACTGCAGCATAGAGGGCCAATTGTAAAGTTATATGTGAATTTTTGACTGGGTGGAGCGTTGATGCCCCTAATCCCCATGTTGCTGAAGAGTCAACTGCATGTGTGCCAAGTTGACAAGGGGTGGACACACTTTTGGTGTGTCAACTTGGCCAGGTTATAGTCCCCAGTTATTCAAACATCAGTCTAGATCTTTCTGTGAAGTTATTTATGGATGTAATTAAAGCCCATAGTCAGTTGTCTGTAAGTGAGGAAGATTATTGTAGATAATCTTATGGGCCTGATTCAACCAGTTTAAAAGATTTGAGGGCAGAGCTGAGGCTTCTCTGAAGATGAAACTCTGTGGACAAGTTTCATCCATACCTAACAGTTCCAGCCTACTCTTCCTGACAGCCTGCCCTAAAGAGTTTGGATTTGCCTTACTACCACTGTATAACTCATTTCCTTGCAATCAGTATCTTAATATAGCTCTCCTACAGGTTCTGTTTCTCTGATTGAACCCTAACTAACACATCCTCTTAAACATATGATATAACTTCCAAGATTAAAAAAATTTTCCAATAACAGTAATTCCGACCACACAGGGGAGAATGAAAATGACTTACATGATCTTACAGGTATGAGCCTTTGACGTCAGCTGTCCCAAGATTAATCCCTTTCTGCCATCTTGTGGTGATACTTGAAAGTTTACAGTTATGACTTCTTAAGGAATCCTCCTTAAAATCCTTAAGCAATTCTGCTGAGTCACCACCTCATAGGAAAATAGGGAATGACGCCAAGATTACAGTCAGGTGACTTACATTTCTCTGTCTTACCAATAATGGGAGTTGAGTATCTAAACACACAACACCTTCCTAGCTGAAAACAGCATACTTTATAGAATGTGAACATCTGTGGCAGCAGTCAGCATAAATATTTTTTATATCAAAAGTTTAGACTTAGAAAAGCAATACCTTCTCTGCAGAAAAGCTTAATATATTTCTCAAAGTCCCTACTTTCTCCCTATCCACCTGCCCATCCCACTCAACAGGTGTTCCCTGTCAAAAGGGCATGCTTCAGAAGACTGAGCAAATGCAAATGAACATAAAGGATTTTAGAAGCACAAGAATTACCTTGCAGAAGTTTGATCATATTGTCCATATTTTTATGTAATTTCCTTTTTATACTCCATATATCATGGTCATTCTTCGATGAAGATTGGCTTATTCCTTAACTCATGCCCAGTATTCTGTAGTATGAATGAACCATCATTTTTAATCTTCTCCTTGATAGACACCGAGCTCAGAAGGTCTTAATGTTACCACCTTCTGACCAAAAACTTTCTGCAGCAAAATTCATGAAGCCTGGGCAACAATCATCATGGCTCCGGTTTAAGATGACATTAAGATGGTAAAAGGGAAATCTTACGGGAGGAGGGTACAGAATGACAAACGACCACGAGACTACTCGGAGCCCCCTTGATTCTCAGGAGCTGCTATATGTGTCGATTCCAAGGCAGATAACTGAACTGGAAGGACAAGATTCTCTCAGTGGAGGCCCCTGTGGCTGGTGCTTGGAAACACATTTCAACAATGCTGGTGATCTTTTTTTTTTTCATCTTTATTGGAGTACAATTGCTTTACAATCGTGTGTCAGTTTCTGCTTTATAACAAAGTGAATCAGCTATACACATACATATGTTCCCATATCTCCTCCCTCTTGCGTCTCCCTCCCTCCCACCCTCCCTATCCCACCCATCCAGGGGGTCACAGAGCACCGAGCTGATCTCCCTGCGCCACGCGGCTGCTTCCCACTAGCTATCCATGTCACGTTTGGTAGTGTACACAATGCTGGTGATCTTAACAGCCCTCATTTCAGCGCACTACTTCACTACCCTAAACTAAGGAGATTCAGCTCATTCTCTGCAATAGGAGGGCCATGTAAATCAATGCCATAAAGTAATATTCTAGAAATGTAACATGAGAAATGGCTACATCTTTTAGATGTATACTATGTACCATGTACATAAGCACAACTAATCTTCATGCCAACCCAATAAAGTAAATGCTGTCATCTCCTCATTCAGAAAAAGGCAATCAGCACCCCTTCTAGGAAGCTTCTGAATGCTGACCTTGGCCCCCTTGCTACCTATGTACTCCTTTGAGACACAGATGGGCTGTGTAATTGGCCAAACTGCCAATGGTTAATAAAAAACCACGAGAGAGGGAGATGGATGCCCTGATAAACTTGTATTGCAGGTTAACGGTGGATAACTTTATAGTAAAAGTGTATATACTAAAAGACTGATATATGTAGAAAAATGGGTATATTTACACAGAGTTTCCTCTTTTTCTGTGGGCCCATGCTGAAGAGCAATCACTGGATAAGGGCCAACACAGAGGATGCAAACCCCCAGGCACTTCCAGGTCCAGAGTCCAGTGACAGGCCTCAGAAGAAGAGACAAGTGTGAGCTATTGGAAACCAATGCAAACTGAAATTGGGAGAGACAGAAATGCTAAAAAGGGTTCCGCTGAATCCGGATGGAACACCAGTAGTGTGTGCTAGAGTCCAGCCACCATCTTGAAGATGTGACAGGTAGGAATAAACTTAAAGTGAGACTTGAATAGATGTGAGAAGTGCACGAGGTGGTCACAATTTTGGGGGGAAACCTATAACAATGTTAGTAGACTAGCTATAGCCCCCACTGCTGCACTTGGTCCTGAGGCCATACATAATTTTTATTTTTCTTCCTTTACATTCTAGATTACCTTCCCCTTTGTCTAGTATTTTTGCTGGACTAGAGCACTTGCCTGGTGGCCCAGACCTTTATCCTGAGTCTCTTATTACCAGAAGGGGCCATTGCCCTTATGCATGGATATATATGATCCTAGCCATGTCACTACTATTTCTACCAACAGCTTTGGCCTAAAGAGAGCCACTACTGGCTCAAACAAAATCACATATTGCAGGAGCAGGAACTTCCCAGTGATGATAATACTATCATCCCATGCATCCACACATTCCTGATGGCCTTGGTGACACAGTGCTTTAGTGTGAATTGCTGGTTCAGGAGTGTTTTAATTTTTACATAATTAAATTTTTTCCTGTTTTCCTGTTGTTGACCTCTAGTCATACCATGTGGTCAGGAAAGATACCTGGTATGACTTCAACCTTTTAAAATTTTCTGGGACTTGTTTTGCGACCTATCCTATGATATACCCTGGAGAATGTTTCACACCTGCTAGAGAAGAATGAGTATTTTGCTGCCCTTGGATGGAATTTCTGTAAATGTTAGGTCCATTTGGTCTAAAATGTACTTCAAGTTCAATGTTTACTTACTGATTTTCTGTTTGGATGATCTATGCATTGTTGAAAGTGGGGTATTGAAGTCCCTTACTATTATTGTATTGTTGTCTATCTCTCCCTTCATATCTGTTAGTGTTTGCTTAATGTAGTTAGATTCTCTGATGTTGGGTGCATATATATTTATGATTATTATAGCCTCTTGATGAGTTGACCCTTTTATCATTATACAGTGACTTTCTTTGTGTCTTGTAATAGTTTGGACTTAAAGTCTGTTTTGTCTGTTTTGTATGATATACGTATAGCTACCCCTGCTCTTTCGGTTTCCACTTGCATGAGATAATTTTATCCATCCCTTCACTTTGAGCATATACATGTCCTTGAAGCTGAAGTGAGTCTCCTGTAGGCAGCATATATTTAGGTCTAATTTCTTTTTTTTTTGTTTTGTTTTAATTCATCCAGTCACTTTGTGCCTTTTGATTGGAGAATAATCACATATCTAATTATTGGTAGGTCAGGACTTACTGTTGCCATCTTGTTAGCTGTTTTCTGTGCTTTAGTAGTTCCTTTGTTCTTCCTCTCTTGCTGTCTTCCATTTGAATTGATAATTTGCCATAGTGGTATACTTTGATCCTCTTTATCTTGTGTATATCTACTATAGGTTTTTGTTTTGTGGTTACCCTGTGGCTTACTTGAAACATTTTATAGATATAATAGTCTATTTTATGCTGATAGCAATTTAACTTGGATTGCATACAAAAATTCTACCTTTTTACTCCCCCAAGCAATTTTGTTTTTAATGTCACACATTACATATTTTTATGTTGTATATTTACTAAAAATTATGTAGCTATAGCTATTTTTAATACTCTTGTCCTTTAAGCTTTAAAAAGTGTTTTTTGAATTTTATTATTTTTTATACAGCAGGTCCTTATTAGTTACCTATTTTATACATATTAGTGTATATATGTTAATCCCAATCTCCCAATTCATCACACCACCACAACCCCCTACACCTGCTTTCCCCCCTTGGTGTCCATATGTTTGTTCTCTACACCTGTGTCTCTATTTCTGCCTTGCAAACTGGCTCATCTGTACCATTTTTCTAGATTCCACATATATGAGTTAATATATTTGTTTTTTTCTTTCTGGCTTACTTCATTCTGACAGTCTCTAGGTCCATCCATGTCTCTACAAATGACTCAATTTCGGTCCTTTCTATGGCTGAGTAATATTCCATTATATGTGTGGACCACATCTTCTTTGTCCATTCGTCTTCTGATGGGCATTTAGGTTGCTTCCATGACCTGGCTATTGTAAATAGTGCTGCAATGAACATTGGGTGCATGTGTCTTTTTGAATTATGGTTTTCTCTGGGTATATGCCCAGTACTGGGATTGCTGGGTCATATGGTAATTCTAATTTTAGTTTTTTCAGGAACCTCCATGTTGTTCTCCATAGTGACTGTATCAATTTACATTCTCACCAACAGTGCAAGAGGGTTCCCTTTTCTCCACACCCACTCCAGCATTTGCAGTTTGTAGATTTTTTGATGATGCCCATTCTAACTGGTATGAGGTCATATATCATTGTAGCTTTGATTTTCATTTCTCTAATAATTAGTGATGTTGAGCAGCTTTTCATGTACCTCTTGGCCATCTGCATGTCTTCTTTGGAGAAATGTCTATTTAGGTCTTCTACCCATATTTTGATTGGGTTGTTTGTTTTTTTGATATTGAGCTTCATGAGCTGTTTATATATTTTAGAGAATAATCCCTTGTCAGCTGATTCATTTGCAAATATTTTCTCGCATTCTGTGGGTTGTCTTTTCATTTTGTTTGTGGTTTCCTTTGCTGTGGAAAAGCTAAGTTTAATTAGCTCCCATTTGTTTATTTTTGTTTTTATTCTCATTACTCTAGGAGGTATATCAAAAAAGATCATGCTGTGATTTATGTCAAAGGGTTTTCTGCCTATGTTTTCCTCTAAGAGTTTTATAGTATCCAGCCTTACATTTTGGTCTTTAATCCATTTAGAGTTTATTTTTCTGTATGGTGTTAGGGAGTGTTCTAATTTCATTCTTTTACATGTAGCTATCCAGTTTTCCCAGCACCACTTATTGAAGAGACTGTCTTTTCTCCATTGTATATCCTTGCCTCCTTTGTCATAGATTAGTTGACCATAGGTGAGTGGGTTTATCTCTGGGCTTTCTATCCTGTTCCATTGATCTATATTTCTGTTTTTGAGCCAGTACCATACTGTCTTGATTACTGCAGCTTTGTGGTATAGTCTGAAGTCAGGGAGTCTGATTCCTCCAGCTCCACTTTTTTCCCTCAAGATTGCTTTGGCTATTCGGGGTCTTTTGTGTTTCCATACAAATTTTAAGAATTTTTCTTCTAGTTCTGTAAATAATGCCATTGGTAATTTGATAGGGATTGCATTGAATCTGTAGGGCTTTTTTTTTTTTTCTCAGAAAGGACTAAACTGGTTTTAATGGTACTGTGAGCTGCTTTCCCCTAGCACATGGAGAAGAAGCTCTTACCTTATACAAAAAACTTTTAGAAACCATACACAGACTCTAGCAAAACCCTAACCATTTACTCTTCAGTCTGAATAAAGCACAGCTGTGGGAGTGCTCCAGACGGTGACTGGTTGGTCTCTGCGCATGGCCTTGGGGACACCTGAGTAGTATAGTCATTTTCACAATATTGATTCTTCCAGTCCTAGAACATGGTATATCTGTCCATCTGTTTGTGTCATCTTTGATTTCTTTTATCAGTGTCTTATAGTTTTCTGAGTACAGGTGTTTTATCTCCTTAGGTAAATTTATGCTTAGGTATTTTATTCTTTTTGTTGCAGTGGTGAATGGGATTGTTTCCTTAATTTCTCTTTCTGATCTTTCATTGTTAGTGTATAGGAATGCAAGAGATTTCTGTGCCTTAATTTTTTATCCTGCAACTTTACCAGATTCATTGATTAACTCTAGTAGTTTTCTGGTGGCATCTTTAGGATTCTCGATGTATAGTATCATGTCATATGCAAACAGTGACAGTTTTACTTCTTCTATTCCAATTTGTTTTCCTTTTATTTCTTTTTCTTCTCTGATTGCCATGGCTAGAACTTCCAAAACTATGTTGAATAATAGTGGCTAGAGTGGACATCCTTGTCTTGTTCCTGAGTTTTGAGGAAATGCTTTCAGGTTTTCACCACTGAGAATGATGTTTGCTGTGGGTTTGTCATATATGGCCTTTATTATGTTGAGGTAGGTTCCCTCTGTGCCCACTTTCTGGAGAGTTTTTATCATTTATGGGTGGTGAATTTTGTCAAAAGATTTTCCTTCATTTATTGAGTTGATTACATGGTTTTTATTCTTCAATTTGTTAATATGTTTATCACATTGATTGATTTGCATATATTGAAGAATCCTTGCATTCCTGGGCTAAATCCCACTTGATCATGGTGTATGATCCTTTTAGTGTGTTGTTGGATTCTGCTTGTTAGTATTTTGTTGATGATTGTTGCATGTATATTCATCAGTGATATTGGTCTGTAATTTTTTTGGTACAATCTTTGTCTGGTTTTGGTATCAGGATGATGGTGGCCTCGTAGAATGAGTTTGGGAGTGTTCCTTCCTCTGAAATTTTTTGGAAGACTTTGAGAAGGATGGGTGTTAGCTCTTCTCTAAATGTTAGATAGAATTCACCTTTGAAGCCATCTGGTCCTGGACTTTTGTTTGTTGGAAGATTTTAAATTACAGTTTCAATTTCATTACTTGTGATTCAGCTGTTCATATTTTCTATTTCTTCCTGGTTCAGTCCTGGAAGGTTATACCTTTCTAAAAACTTGTCCATTTCTTCCAAGTTGTCCATTTTCCTGGCATAGAGTTGCTTGTAGTAGTCTCTTAGGATGCTTTGTATTTCTGCAGTGTCCATTGTAACTTCTCCTTTTTCATTTTAATTTTATTGATTTGAATCCCGTCCCTCTTTTTCTTGATGAGTCTGGCTAAAGGTTTATCAATTTTGTTTCTCTTCTCAAAGAACCAGCTTTTAGTTTTATTGATCTTTACTATTGTTTTCTTTGTTTCTTTTTCATTTATTTCTGCTCTGATCTTTATGATTTCTTTCATTCTAGTGATTTTGGGGGTTTGTTCTTCTTTCTCTAGAGCCTTTAGGTGTCAAGTTAGGTTGTTTATTTGAGATTTTTCTTGTTTCTTGAGGTAGGCTTGTGTAGCTGTAAACTTCCCTCTTAGAACTGCCTTTTCTGCATCCCACAGGTTTTGGATCATCGTATTTTCGTTGTCATTTGTCTCTAGGTATTTTTTGATTTCCTCTTTGATTCCTTCAGTGCTCTCTTGGTTATTAAATAAAGTATTGTTTAGCCTCCATGTGTTTGTATTTTTTACAGATTTTTTTCCTGTAATTGATATCTAGTCTCATAGCTCTGTGGTCGGATAAGATACTTGATATCCTTCCAATTTTCTTAAATTTATCAAAGCTTGATTTGTGACCCAAGATGTGATCTATCCTGGAGAGTGTTCTGTGTGCACTTGAGAAGAAAGTGTAATATGCTGTTTTTGGATGGAATGTCTTATAAATGTCAATTAAATCTATCTGTTCTCTTGTGTCATTTAAAGCTTGTGTTTCCTTATTAGTCTTCTGTCTTGTTGACCTGTCCATTGGTGTAAGTGAGGTGTTAAAGTCGCCCATTATTACTGTGTTACTGTCAATTGCCTCTTTTAGAGCTGTTAGCATTTGCCTTATGTATTGTGGTGCTCCTATGTTGGGTGCATATATAATTATTATATCTTCTTCTTGGACTGATCCCATGATTATGTGGTGTCCTTCCTCGTCTCTTGTAACAGTCTTTATTTTAAACTCTATTTTATGTGATATGAGTATTGGTACTCCAGCTTTCTTTTGATTTCCATTTGCATGGAATATCTTTTTCCATCCCCTCACTTTCAGTCTGTATGTGTCCCTAG
>RJWK010066108.1:0-11911 GCA_004363435.1 Platanista minor | reverse complement strand
ACGGGGAGGGGGAAGGGTAAGCTGGGACAAAGTGAGAGAGTGGCATGGACATATAAACACTACCAAATGTAAAATAGATAGCTAGTGGGAAGCAACTGCATAGCACAGGGACATCAGCTCAGTGCTTTGTGACCACCTAGAGGGGTGGGATAGGGAGGATGGGAGGGAGACGCAAGAGGGAGGAGATATGGGGATATATGTATATGTATACCTGATTCTCTTTGTTATAAAGCAAAAACTAACACACCATTGTAAAGCAATTATACTCCAATAAAGACATTAAAAAAGAAACCTAAATTAATCAGAAGAAAAGAAGTAACAAAATTTAGAGAACAAACTGAAAACAAAAAATTAACAGAGAAACTCATTGAAACTGATATCTGGTTCTTTGAAAGATGAATAAAACTGGTAAACCGCTCTCCAGCCAGGCTCACCAAGAAAATAAGAAAGAAGACAAATTACAAACGTTAGAAATAAGATGGGTCATTACTACTAGTTCCATAGATATTAAAAGAATAATAAAGGAATATTACTGTGATGGTTAATTTTATGGGTCAACTTGGCTTGGCTATGGTAAACAGTTGCTTGGCCAAACACCAGTCCATATGTTGCTGTGAAGGTATATTTTAGATGATATTAACATTTAAATCTATAGACTATGAAGAAAACAGGTTAAGTTACCTTCATGATGTGGATGATCCTTGTTTGTTATGGACTAAATGCCTGTATTACTCCCAAAATTCATATACTGAAGCCCTAAACTCAACTGTCATGGTATTAGGTTGGGACTTCAGGAGGTAATTTTAGATGAAGTCATGAAAGTAGGATACTCATGAATGAGATTAGTGCCCTTATAAGAAGTGGAAGAGACACCAGAACTTCCTCTCTCATTCATGTGAGGACATAGTGAGAAGATGGTCCTCTGCAAGCCAGGAAGATTCTCACCAGGAACCAACTTGACTGGCACCTTGATCTTGGACTCTCCAGCCTCCAGAACTGTGAGAAATAAATATCTATTGTTCAAGCCCCCTAGTCTGTGGTATTTTGTTATAGCAACCTAAGCAGACTAAGACACCATTCAGTCTCTTGAAGACTGTAAGAGTAAAGACTGTGTTCTCCCAAGGAAGAAGGAGCTCTGCCTCCAGATTGCCTTCAGATACAAGTTTCCAACATCAACTTCCCTCAACCGCCAGCCTACTGACCTATTCTGTGAATTTTGAACTTCCCAGTCCCCAAAATCACATGAGCTAATTACTTAAATATATATATATATATATGTATATACCCCCTATTGGTTCTGTTTTTCTGGAGAACCTTGCCTAATGAATTATGAACAATTCTATGTCCACAAATTTGATAATTTAGATGAATGAACAAATTCCTTAAAAGACACAGTGACCAAAACTCACACATGAAGAAATAGATGATCTGGATAGGTCTATTTTCTTTATTAAAGAAATTGAATCAACAATTAATAACTTTCCAAAACACAAAATTCCAGGTTCAGATGGTTTCACTGGTGAATTCTACCAAACATTTAGGGAAGAAAGTATACCAACTCTCTACAAACTCTTGTAGAAGTAAAAACAGAGATAATATTTACTAACTCATTCTATGAGGCCAGCATCACCCTAAAACCAAAACTTGATGATGGCATTACATGATAGGAAACCTCCAGATGAATACTTCCATTAACGTAGGTGGGAAAAAAAAACTCAACAAAATATTAGCAAATTAATTCCAGTAGTGTATTAATTATGCATCACGACTAACGGGAATTTATTCCAGGTATGCAAGTTTGGTTCTGAAAATCAGTTAATTTAATCAATTAATCAATAACATCAACAGGCTAAAAAGAAAAATCATGTCAATAAATGCAGAAAAAGGATTTTACAAAATCCAACAGGGATTCATTATAAACACTTGCAGCAAATTAGGAATAGAGAGTAATTTACGCAACCTGGTAAACTTTATTTACAAAACACCTACAGCCAACACCATACTTAATTGTAAGAAACTAGATGCTTTCCTTTAAGACGAAGAACAAGTTAATGATGTAACCCTCTCACCACTCGTATCAACATCATTTGAGAAATATAGCTAATCTAATTAAATAAGAAAAAGAAGTAAAATATATACAGAAGAAATAAAAAAGTGTTCTGTTTCTAGATGACATGATTGTCTTGATAAAAAAAAAAACCCAAAAGAATCAACAAAAGAACTCCTGGAACTAATAAGCAATTATAGAAAGGTACAGTTACAAGATACAAGGTTAATTACAAAAGACTATTGCTTTCTAGATACCAGTAATATACAATTGTCATTTGAAATTAAAAACACAACACCATTAACATTAGCATGAAAATGAAGTAATCAGGTAAAAATAAGGACAATAACAAAATAAGTACTATATATATATATGAGTAAAACAATAAAACTCTGATGAAAGAAATAAAAAAGAACTAAGTAAATAGATATTCCATATTTATCAATAAGAAGACTCACTATTGTTAAGATGTCAATTCTTCCCAACTGTCATGCTAATGTTCATAGAGGTTTTATTTATTTATAATTGTCAAAAATGGAAATAACCAAGATGTCCTTCAACAGGTAAATGGATATACAAATGTGGTATATCCATTCAGTGGAATATAATCAGTGATAAGAAATGAACTATCAAGCCACAGAAGGACATGGAGGTATCTCAAATTCATATTGTGCAAAAGAATCCAGTGTTAAAGGGCTACCTGCTGTGTGATTCCAACTATATGACATTCTAGAAATGACAAAACTATGGAGACAGTAAAAAGATGAACGGTTCCAGGGATTGAGAAGGGAGGGAGGGAGGAAAGAATAGGGGCTGCACAGGAGAATTTTAGAGCAGTGAAACTGTTCAATATGACACTTTCATGGTGGACACATGGCATACATTTGTCAACACCCATAGAACTTTACAGCACAAAGAGTGAACCCAAATGTAAACAATGAACTGAAGTTAATAATAATGTAACAATATTGATTCATGAATTGTATCAAAGCTGCCACTAATGCAAGACATCAATAATAGAGGAAACTGTGGATGGAGGGGAGGGGATATATGTGAAATTTGTACTTTTTTTAGGTAAACAATGTCCTCTGCATAGCACAGGGAACTATATTCAATATCTTGTAATAAACCATAATGGAAAAGAGTATGTAAAGGTATAAGGTATATATATATATATATATATATATATATATATATATGAATCACTTTGCTGTACACCAAAAACTAACACAGCATTGCAAATCAACTATACTTCAATTTAAAAAGAAAGTACAGTTTATTTTTTTACCAAAAGATGCAAAATAAAATAATTAATTAAAAATAAAAGACTAGTAATACTTATTTTATGGTGCCGTAAATTCTACAAGTCCAATATGCTTTTTTATGCACAACTGGTTGCTAAGGAGGAAGTAATTACATTTCCATAGATAGTTTCCTGGGCAGAATGAGATTAAGAACCCAACCTCTTATTTTTTGAGATCCCATGGTAGTCTTTATGAAAGAGTGAATTGTTCCTGACTGATATTCATTGACAGGGTGAATGCATCATGAGAGAAAGGAATACTGACTGGTCACCTGGACTCAATGCCAGGTTCAAGATATCTGTTGGGAAAAGTTTACTCTGGAAAAGAGTGTAAGGATTGGCATCACTTTCAGATCCAAGAACCCTGACATTGCAGATCTCTTTGGAGACAATGCTGGGCATATAAGTATGAATTAGATAATTATAAGTTTGGGACTCAGACCTGTTCACCGTTGGAGCTTGTACAGGTATCTGGACCAGCAAGAACATCAAACTATGTTGCACTGGTTTTCTGTGTTGATACCTTTTAGCTGCCACAAAAATTTGAAAAAAAAAAAACAGGAAAAACATAAACCAAAAGCTGTGAATGGATCAGATAATCTTGTTTTCTCTAGATGTCATTTGGAAAGAAACCTAGTTTGTTCTCACTGAACAAACTCTGTATTCTTGGACAATTCAGGAGACCAAAAAGAGATTTCTACAAATTTAGCTAGTGGAGATAGAACTAGTTTAATTGGAAATATTGAAAAGATATGACATCATGAGTACTCTCAATCTGCTGAAATATGTCATACCTATTTTGATGGCCTATCATACTCTTTTTAAAACTACTCATTGCAGCAAAGAAATGATATAACATAGATTCTGACCTTCATAATGGACTTTAACATACCATTCTAATGATTACACAATAGAGTCTAAAGGTATATGTATCCCTGTCATTCATAAAGTAAAATGTACCGGTGGGGTGAGATGACAGATGGAAGCACATTAAAATGAGCTAAAATTGGGTACCTAAAACCTTACAAAAGTATAAAATAGAGAATCAAACTAAGTAAAAGACACTTTATGCAAAAAGTCATTGAAAGCTGGCAGCCCGAGAATGAGAAAAATCTTTCAAGAACCCACATGACTAACAGCATCTCCTAAAATGACAGCCCTCCAAAAATAATAATATAGGTAGTGTAGTGAATTGAGTGGTGGCACCCCAAATGATATGTGCACCTAGAACCTGTGAATGTGACCTGATGTGGAAAAAGGGTCTGTTCAGATGTAATTAATTTAAGAATCTCCAGATGAGATAGTCCTGGATTAGGTGGGTCCTAAATCCAATGACGAGCGTCCTTGGCAATGAGGAACGGGGAAAAGAGACAAAGAGGAAAAGGCCATGTGAAGACAGAGGCAGAAATCGGAGTTAGGCAGTTACAAGCTAAGGAACACCAGCAGCCTCCTAAAGCTAGGAGAGAGGCATGGAATTCTGTCAACACTTTGATTTCAAACTTTGGCTTCCAGAACTGTGAGAGAACAAATTTCTATTGTTTTAAGCCACCCAGATTGCGGACATTTGTTATGGCAGTCATAGAAAACTTTTATAGATGGTAACAAAAGTGGGTAAGATTCTGAAACAGATCTCAGTAGTATTCCACCTTGGAGAGAGGCAGTGGACATGTCTGCTGGAGAAAGGCAAGTGAAGTGGGCAAATGACGCCTGAATATCATAGTCTCTGTCAAAAGCAAAACACTTCACTCTTAATTGGAAGGAAATCTTGAAGACCAAGTGACCACTCTCTCACCAAGAAAGGCAGCTCATCAAGCCCCACAATGAACTTAAAAAAATAAATTGTTAAAAAAGGAGCACAGTCCTTGTTCACCAATACAGCTGACCATAACTTTGCCTTCTTGCATTCCCCTGCTTTACTACCACCCTCACACCCCCCTATCCATCCACCCTGTGTTCCCAGGCTTCATAAGAGCTGATAGAAGAGACAATACCATGTCCTCATTTAGAAGTGCTGAGAGAAGACAATGTTGTCTGGTAGGTGAGAAGAGCGTCATGAGATAAGGAGTAGAGAATAAATATTAGCACAGAGTTGGCCACTGTAAATTTCAGATGAAAACAACAGGGCAACTGTATAGAAATACCAGAGGCAGTAATAAGGCAATTTATAGATAAATGTTCCTACAAAAGATAACCCTCAAATGGAAAAGTAAAATAATCTGTGACAGGGGAAAATTTTCCTCCAAATGACTGAAACAATGGAATTAACAAAGGGGAATATCATATACTATTTAAAAATTAATATAAAATGATTGCCAGTACATTATATCATGGTAGCATGACTGAACTTCAAGATAAAAGAAGAATAATTCAAGCGTTCAGGTAGAAACGGCACATCATCCTGGGGCGGGAGGGGGCGGTGATCAAAGTGGCTTCAGATTTTCCACACCTAAATACAAAAGATAATGGAATAATAGCCACAAAATTCCGAGGGAAATAAAATGTGACTTGAAGAATTTTATACCTAGCCAAGTTATTGTTTAAGTATAAAGTGCATGGGTAGAAAATTATGCATCCATGTCAAAATGTAGGGGACAGAGCACTCATGAGCCTTTTCTTAAAGAAGAAGAAAAAAACTACTACAGTAGCCACAAAATCCAACCAACTAAAAGAAAAATGCAGACTCTGCGGTGAAAGGTGAATTGATGAGCATAAAATTCACTTCCTTCTAGAATGAGAGTGTTCTCTCCTCTCCCTGCAATGTCTTATATTCTTTCATTTTCCTCATACCTCTTGTTACTATCTGAAATTTTCTTATTTGTGAGGGCAGAGACTCTCTTGTTAATCACTATCCCCCAGCATCTAGAATATTACCTAGCAGAGTAGACCCCTCAAAAACAGTTATTGACTGAATGAATGAATGCACATACTTTACTATATTTATATAAAAATCTTGAAATGTCATTTTTAAATTATAGTGTAAAGACGTTAATGTACATGAGTGACATTGTAAAATTTATTACATGACTTTCAGTTTTCACCATACTAGCTATACTCATGACTTCTTACCACTCTTGGTTTATGTGCTACCAATACACGCACATGTAACTTACCTAATGTCTTGCTTATTGTTGCCGGACCAGGCATTATTTACAGTTTTGCTTTCAGAATAAAGCACTCCCTTGTGACTCTGCACGACAGTTTGGTCTACCATGCTTGGTTATATTGCTTTGCTTGACATTTTTCTTCAGTAAATCTCTATCTTTGTTCTACCCGTGACCATTATCGCACTTCAGCTCACCTTGGCCACTCATTTTCTCTCATTCATAAAATCCTATGAGTCCTATAGTTGGGCAGTGATATATAAAGTTCAGGCAAGTAGTAAGGCAGTTAGAGAATAGAGTATACAAACACCGGTGATTAGAATTTTATATTTGGCACATTTGTTAATTGCTGATTGCCATGCTTATGACATAATATGTAACCATTACTGCATATTAACCTTAAGACTGATGAGTGATTAAAATCACCTAAAATGATCATTGTGCATACGTTGGCAGATTTGCAATGAGTTTTTCTAGATCTCTGTAAAGTCTTAACTTCTGTTTCTTAATAGTTCAGTTTAGCACTTATTAAGCATCTGCCGATTATAATATGCCAATTCAAAGATGTATGATATGCACTCTCTCTAAGAACTCTAGTGACTGGAGAATTACAATTTTAATAGGACTTTGAAAAATGGGTAGGTCTTAAGGAAGTAAGATTGGAGTCCAGGTTTTAATGCAATTTTGTATGCATCTACAAAATGTCTGCTAGTCATTACCTGCAAGTTGTTAATTTTTTTCAGTTATACATATATAGATATAGATATAGATTTCTCTATACATTCTTTTTCAGATTCTTTTCCATTATAGGTTATTACAAGATATTGAGTATAGTTCCCGGTGCTATACAGTAGGTCCTTGCTGGTTATCTATTTTATATATAGTAGTGTGTATATGTTGATCCCAAACTCCTAATTTATCTCTCCTCCCCTCCCCCCATCCCCTTTGGTAACCATAAATTTGTTTTCTATATCTGTGAGTATATTTCTGTTTTGTAAATAAGTTCATTTGTATCATTTTTAAAGATTCCACCTATAAGTGATATCATGTGATATTTGTCTTGTCTGACTTCACTTAATATGATAATCTCTAGGTCCATCCCTGTTGCTGCAGATGGAATTATTTCATTCCCTTTATGGATGAATGATATTCCATTTTATATATATATATATACTACATCTTCTTTAGCCATTCATCTGTTGATGGGCATTTAGGTTGCTTCCATGTCTTGGCTATTGTAAATAGTGCTACTATGAACACTGGGGTACATGTATCTTTTCAAATTAAGAGTATTCTCTGGATACATGCCCAGGAGTGGCTGGATCGTATGGTAGTTCTATTTTTAGTTTTTTCAGAAGCCTCCATACTGTTCTCCTCAGTGGCTACACCAATTTACATTCCCACCAACAGTGCAAGAGGGTTCCCTTTTCTCCACATTCTCTTCAGCATTTATTATTTGTGGACTTTTTAATGGTGGCCATTCTGACTGGTGTGAGGTGATACCTCATTGTGGTTTCGATTTGCATTTCTCTAATAATTAGTGAAATTGAGCATCTTTCATGTGCCTGTTGGTCACCTTTATGTCTTCTTTAGAGAAATGTCTTTTTAGATCTGCCCATTTTTTGATGGGGTTGTTTGGTTTTTGATGTTAAGCTATATGAGCTGTTTGTATATTTTGGAAATTAATCCCTGTTGGTAAGCTGTTAGATATTGAACATGAGTATAAAAAAGACCAGTCTACGAGACAAAGTCCCAGTCCTGTAAGATCACAGTTTTGAAGGAAAGACAAACTTTTAAATAAAGAATTACAACACAATGGGATAATGCTGATATTAAAGATAAAAATATTTAGAGACAGAAACTTATTAAGTATGGGAGCTGGAGAGTTGCCTTTAACGGTCAACGGCCTGTGTGGTTTGAGCTTTGGTTGAGATGTGAGTGTATAAAGTTTGGAAGTTAGGTTGTGATCAGCTCTCGGAAGGCCTTGTGTGGCAATCTGAGGAATGTGAACTTGATTTTCTAGGACTAGGTAACAGGGAGCCATTGATGGCTTTTTAAACTTCATAATGGTAGAATTAGATCTGGGATTCAGAAAGATAATTCATATAGCTCATATAAAATAAATTAGAGATGAGAAACATTCAGAAAGATGGTTATTTCAGTATTCAGAGTTTACATATGACAGTGGATGTCCTCTGAAAGTTTGGGAATGTGTGACTATTGATACTGTCAATCAAGCAGTAACTCTTTGACTTTATGAAGATACAATGGAAAATTTAAAAACTGATGAAATGTAGTTCTTGCACGAGAAACAAGTAAATAAAAAGTAGTAAATACTAAGTGAGTGGATGGAGTTCTCAGAGCAAAGTTCTCAAAAGGAGTAGTGGGACTGAAATATCCCCTAGCAGTTGGAGAGAAAAAGAGAAGACTGTAAATTGCTTGATTTATCAGGGTGAAATTCTCCTGAACTTAAAACTTATGCATGACGATTTTGCATCTACAGAACTTAGAAGTAAATCATTAATAACTGTGATTTCAAATTTTTGTTTATCCATGAAATTTTTTTTTTCAAATGACCCCTACGTAGAACTCCAGTGAGGCCCTGAACCTTGACTATTATGCATCATCTCATGCCTATTTATAAGGGCCCCCCAAGTCATCCTGTGGAACCCCAGGATTACCTGGGGTAATCCTGTGTGAAAACTACTGCTCAAGTTCAATGAACTCAGTTTTACAGATGAGGAAATTCAAGGAGAGGCTACCATGTGTCAGCATGGTGTTATAGGTCTACTGGTCTGGAAAGAAAATGTTTGGGTCAGAGTCCCAGCTTTGCCACTTTGGCTTTCAGACTTTGGACAAATCAGTTAACTTCTGTTGTGCCTTACTTTTCTAATTCATAAGATTAGAAATTTGGCTTGCATAATCTCTGAGGTCCATTACTGCTGAAAACTTATTTAATGCGAATAGTGGAAATGTTAAGATGTAGTTATCCACACCTCAGTTTCAGTGTTCTTTCCATTGCACTGATGTAGGACTACAGTCTATTTAGAAGAAACAGAAAATGGATGCCCTGTATGAAACTTTTATATATGTCTCATAGTAACATTCCTACACATCCAGAGTAGATATGCACAACTTCTTGATCTCTGGCACTACACCAGCTATAGGTGAATATACTGCCAGGTTTCAGTAATTATTCAGTGTTTCTATTTGACATGAACATTGATATCTAGGGAAATCTGCCAACTGCTGAATAATACCAGTCCTGGAACACTGTTTCTTATCCCCAAGCTTACCTAGCCATACCTTGATTAACACAAATGAATAAAATATCAAGTTATGTATCTAAGGTGTGTCACTAACACTGGAAAGGCATCCCATAAATATAGCAAATATATTCACTTCCAGAAAAGACAGGCAAGGCATATACAATTTTACACAAGATAAAGAATGGGTTTAAAACCAAGATTTATTCATTACCCTTTCGTGGTATCCCCCTTTGTTTCATATTCATAACACTATAAGAGTTTCTAATGAATTTCGCTAGTAGATTGACTTTTAAATTTTTTTTTTTATTGAAGTACAGTTGATTTACAGTGTTGTGTTAGTTTCTGGTGTACAGCAAAGCGATTCCATTATACATATATATATATATATATATATTTCATATTCTTTTTCATTACAGGTTATTACAAGATATTGAATATATTCCCTGTGCTATATAGTAGGATCTTGTTGTTTATCTATTTTATATATAGTATTTTGTATGATTGACTTTTTTATAATTGTGCCTCATCAAAGAAATTCTAGGTATTTTCACAAGTTGAAATTCACATTCACAAATTTTCTTTTCTAACTTATCTGCATAAAAAGCATATTGAGGGTACTTTTATTATATTATTTTGACATACTATATTTGATAATATAGTCATTTTCAATGTTATTTTTGGACTGGTGTTTTTTGCTTTTATTCCTGGCCTGTTCTCTACAGAATGACCATCAATATTAATTGTTAAAGCACTTAACTTTCTATTTCCGCTATTGTTTATGTACTATGGAGACACGCAATATAAAACATACTATCTTATGAATGTAAGTTAGATGAGAAGCAAAATGACAATAAATTTCATTAGAATTGCTTTACTTTGGCTACTCTTGGTCATAGGAAGGACTGGAAATAACAATCACACTTTGGTAGCCTCAGAGCTTTGATTAATTAACTTATAGTTGTTAATTAATAGTATTGTATATTCACCTTAGAATGTTAGCATAAAATTTAGTGGGAAACATTTTAGCTATTAAATTGCTGTATTAAATATCTCCCCCATTTCTTGAATATCAGAGCATAGTTATTCATAACAAAGAATAAATGCTAAAGCCAACAATATACCAAAATTAAAAAACAAATGAAAAGGAGCATAAAGAAATAGTAAAGAATATCTGATAATAAATATGAATTATTTTAATCTCTGAACGTAAAACCAATTGCATAAAAAATATGCTTTATGTAAGAAATTCACCTGAAACAAAACATAGAAAGTTTTAAAAAATTCCTTATATAGGGCTTCCCTGGTGGCGCAGTGGTTGCGCGTCTGCCTAGCCAATGCAAGGGACACGGGTTCGTACCCCGGTCCGGGAAGATCCCACATGCCGCGGAGCGGCTGGGCCCGTGAGCCATGGCCGCTGAGCCTGCGCGTCCGGAGCCTGTGCTCCGCAACGGGAGAGGCCACAGCAGTGAGAGGCCCGCGGACCACAAAAATAAATAAATAAAAATTAAAAATTAAAAAAAAAAAATTCCTTATATAAAATGTAGAAACTGATCAGTAAAAGACAACCTAAGAAAATTGTTAAGAACAGGCTATTCATGGAAAAGGAAATGCAAACTGTCAGTTAACATGAAATGATGCTCATTCTCTAGTAGTCATGGAAATGAAAATTTAAGCTATAATGAGGCACAAATTTTCACATATCAGGATTGGTAAAATTGTGAAAGGCTTATGACATCTGGTGCTGACAAGGATGTGACAAAATGGGCTCCTTTATTTGCTGGTGGAAGCATGAATCATTTTTACTGAACATAATGATTTTTAAATGAATATACCATTTCCTTCAGCAAGTCTCAATTATGGGAACCAATTCTACAAAAATGCAATCATTATTATAAAAGGAGATAATGTACACATACAAATACATAAACACACATACACATACAAAGATGTCTATTGTAGCATCGTTTGTTGGAGCAAATATTGACTTTTTTCATCAATAAGAGAAGTGTTGAATAAACCTTGGAATACACTTACTGCAGAATATTATGTAGTTATTTAAAAAAAGCTGTTCTAGATATGTTTGACATAGAATGATGATCATAATATAAAATGAAAATAATACAAAACAAATTGAAGAGTAATGTATATATTATGATCCTTTATTTTTAAATGGTAAAGGAAAGTGCCTTCA